>LPNM01000012.1:342365-360562 GCA_001747045.1 Hanseniaspora osmophila | reverse complement strand
TTTTGGCGCACACAAAGACCCCCCTACTCATACCGACTTTGCACGTTTTTAACGTGCTGGCATTCTCTAGTTAGTCTTTTTCTCCAACCGACGAGAGAACCTTATCCAAAAGAGGATATTGGATCTTAAGGGCATAAATTGAAGTGCCTGGCTTAGAACCTACTGGAAAAACAATATTTTGGTCTTGGTCTTGGTCTTGCTTATCTGCAAGTAGGATCATCCAACTGCGGTCTCCATAGGTGCTAACTCATATGGCCCTTTTTTGCACCACCTTTTTCAATTTTCAMACGTTGCAGAGACGTTTAGCTTGAAAAGAACACCAGCTGGCCGAAAAGGCAATGATTATATAATGTTGTTTTCTTTTTTTTGCTTTTGCCATTGAGATGATAATTGCGAAGGCTAAAAATATTCAATAACTTTACATTATTTCTCTAGTAATTTTAATTCCAAGCTTTTTGGAAGTGTGTGAATACACGATACATAATTATACCTGCGGTTTTCAATGACCTATGGTCTGTGTATATTTTTGATGTAATACTTTCAGAGCTTATTCGGAAAATAATAAGAAAATACATTCCATTGCTATTGCTTGTTTACTTTTTAGTAAACCTTTAAACTTTTCATTGGAAAAAAGTTCATACTACTGAAATGCCAAATAAGAACCCAAAAAGTAAACAAAAAAATTTACCTAATAGACGGGTATGAGAAAAGGATATTTGCAAATTAACCTAAGCTTGTGTAGCTATTCAAGGAGTGTCAGCTCCAATACTCTCTTACAAACAGGTAACCAACAAGCAGATAGGCTGAAATTAGTATGCGTTTAATATACATAATATGAGACACAAAAAATCAAGAACACGTATCACGAAAGTAGTTTGGGTTGTTCACTATGACACAAGGTGAGCAAGCCACTGGTGAAGTCCCTTTCATTTTTTTTATTCTTGGAGCGCTTGCGCCGTCGGTTGCTGAGGAAGTGACCTTTAGCAAACTGCTCAACGCTTTCAAAACTTCTTTCAAACCTGTCAAGACAAACTTCAAGCTTTCTCCTTGCGAGCTGAAATAACGGTACAAGTCTTTCAGTAGTCCAGAAGTGTTGGTGCCGTTTTTTTCTACAATTTCGTGCAACTTATCGGTTGGGATATTGAAACCTTTTATTTTTAGAAAAGCTTCCAACTGCAAGGACATCATTTTAACGATTTTGTCCCTTTCATTCATTTTGCTAATAATATGAATAGAGACTTTAGACCTTTTCAAAGACTTGGGAGATATTTTGTTTTTGAAAAATTGCATGTACTCATCTTTTGTCAATTTTTTCAAAAGTTCTAGATCTACTGGCTGAGCTGAACTCAAAAACTTGAAATCATGGTTTTTGGAAGCTATGGCGTTGCACAATTTTTTGTGGAAAGTGTGTTGACTCTCCAGCAGAGATCCATGTCCCCTGCCTACCTCGTAGTTGGGTTGCATTTGACTTAAAACATCACTATCTCCACTTGGAGAATCTTCAAAATTACCCATCTCTTGTGAACTTTGTAAAATTTTCACATATTCTTGGACAAAAGCACTTGAAAACTTTTCTTTGGTGAAATTTTCYCCCAATTCGTGTCCCAAATCCATCAAATAGTCTTCGATAGACTGGTCCAAGAATTCCGGAGCTGAAGAAGACATTGCGCTGACGTGGATTCCACAAACTTTGCTCATCACTCTCATACCGCCAGTGACCACATACCCAATTTGTCTCTTATGTCTCAAGTCAGGCACCAGTGTCAAAGATAAAATAAACTCTGTTAAAGCGGTAAGMGTGTAGTCGTACAGATTGTTTAAAAGGCCAGTTTGCAAAAAATAAGTGGTGGAATTATTGGGATCGTTTTTGGCACCCGACTGGCTCACAATAAAAGAATCTCCTGGTTTCAAGATAACTGTGCTTGCTTCGGTCATTACTTTGCTCACTGAAGAATTCAACTTCTTATTTCTACCAGTTACTAACAAATAGTTTATAAAATCATTAATGCTTTCGTGCGTCTCTCCAATATCGCCTTGCTGGATAACCAACAATTTCAAGCTGTTTAAAAAATAAACCATAAATTTTTGAAAGCTTTCAATATCAACGTCATCTTCAAGTGCATCCATTCTGTCATCAAATGGCCAAACATATTTTTCCAAGCTGATGTACAAACCAATGGTTGCTAGCTGCATGCAGTTTCCCTGACTTGCTTCTTCGTACTTGACTCTAACGTTTACTCTGGCTTTTCTAAACACTTCTTTTGAAAARTCTCCCTCCTTCAGCCCATTCATTACTTTGATCACGGTTTTCAAAATTTTGGTTAAGCCGTCAGTAAAGCCTGCCATGTTTATTTTCAGTTTAACGTCTCCTTTTGGACTAGGGGTTACAGAAAAACTATAACCGACTTTGACGGCAGCATATAGTTGTGGACCAATTGTTAAACTAATGAGTTCAGTCAAAATTTCCAAAAACATTGTGTTTAGTGGAGACGGCTTCAACGTTGCGCTTGTTAAGTCAATTGAWAGCATTGATTTTGATTTAAAAATGTTTGAATGAGATTCATCTTTGATCCAATACACATATTCAGAGCTTTCAGCAACTTTTTGTGGTTTCGAATGATTGCTGCAGTTTCCGATTACCAAATTCATAAAAGATTCTTTACTTTGTTGCCTTGAAGTTTCCAAAGCTTGTTTGACCAGCAAAGTCTTGTAAGCAACTTTTGGCAAAAAACTATTTTTGGAGGGCAAACCAAACACTGAAAAAAAATCATGGCTGATGGCCTTTTTGGAAATATGGAAGTCTCCTCTTGCATAATTAAATTCATAATAAAGGTCTTTTTCCTTATTCCAAGGTGAGTCTTTGAGCAAAGCGCAGTCTTTCAAACTTCCTAGTAAAACAATTTTGACGTTTTCTGGAGTTGTTGTTCTTCCCAAAAATGTTTGAAAATTTTGAGCCTCTTTATTCCACCAGCTTTTCCCCTTTTCACTTTCATTCCAGCTGTCTCCAAACGAACCAATGGATGGAGTGCTTTTTAATAAAAATCTTGGATCAATAGCGTTYTTAAAGTTTTTTGTCAAAATGTCAGCACACAAATAGGAGCACTCCTTACTTGCTTCAGAGCTGTCTTGGTAAAGAAATTTTAAAAGATCTGTTGCGTTTGACTCGCTCAAAGTGGAAGCYAGCCTTTCCGTGTTTGTATTCAGAATTTCATTGATGTATTGATTGAAGAACACAGCTAAAATATTCTCCAAATTTTGCCATCCCTTTTTGGTGAGCTTCATTTGAAAAACTAAACCATCGTTTGCAAGTGCAAAATGCGTTTGATATGCGGAGCTTTTAGTACTGAATTCATTGAGCTTTAGATAATTGTCAAAAGAGAGTTTTGATTCTTCACCCAAAATATCAATCCAGTAGTTATAAAACGTTTTAAGGCTTTTTTCACTATATTCGCTGTAGTCTTTGTGAAAAATTGGAAAAATTAATCTGGCCAATGAAGATGCAGGAGAWTCAACACAAATCAAATTGCTACTTATTGCATTATCAAACAAAGGAAATGYGCCAATTTTTGACTCCCACACRTCACCAAGAATATTGAAGTCCAAATTTTTRRATGAACGTTGCGATTTTTCAATCTTTTTCAGTTTTTGCAGTAATTTTTTAGTAGGTTCAGACTTAATATCACTGAAGTTTTGAATAGCAAGYTTTGCTAAAGTGTTTAAAGATTGTGAACTTTTTAAACACAAAGTCATGTTGTTGTTTGCAAAGTAGTGTTCTTCAAAATATCTTTTCAGTTCGCTTTGTAAATTAATTTTTTCAAGGTTGGCCAGGTTCCTTAAAGTGGTGATGTTTCCAGTTGCAAACCTAGAAAAGGGGTGTGATTTGTTAGCCAATAGCCGTGTAGCGTGAAACATGATTCTGCCATTGTTTGCTACATTACCATAATGCTCATTGTTGATGGCGTTAATTTCTTTGGATATGATTGTGTTTTTGAATAGCGGRTCTTCAAAGTAGGAGGAAAACTGTTCAAGCAGCTTTTCATACGGAGCAATCTCAGTGTAGTTGTCTRAACTTCTCAACATGTTGGCGTTGGGCATGTTGAAGTAAAAYGCTGTTTGCTCGCCAGAAGTATACGCATTGATGCTACCATTATTTCTTGACAATTCCTCGTGGAAAGCCAAGGGATGTCCATATTTTTTRGARCCACCCGCCAAAATCATATGCTCACAAAGATGAGCYAAACCAAGTGCWTTTGAAGGATCGTTAAAAGATCCAGAACAGACTGATAATGCACAAGATGCAGTTTTTTCTGAGGGATCGCTAATCAGCAGRCACAGCAAACCGTTTTTCAGCTTAATCAGCTTGTGTTTTTTTTCCAGTCCGGATATTGGATGATACAGGGATAAGGGATAATCTGTTATGCTATCCATAGATGTKTTTAAAAGACGTGGTATTTGTCTATTTTGCTCTTTTTCAGGGTTTCGCCTTTTGGACTGAAAGATACGTCCCTTTTGCCAATTAAAATTAATTTTAGCAGGTTGGGKCATGTTTCTCATTTTCAAAGCCAGCCTGAMAAAGAGWCTTATATATGGGTAAATTCAAGAAGTGATYAGAGTTTYAGTGGTTTAATCCTCAACAATTAATACTACTTTGGTTGCCTTCTTTACTTCTATTTAWAAACAAAATTTACCTAATTAGCTTTAATCAATGTCCTCAAATCYTCATATGGATAGTTATTTAAATTCCCTGGTATGAATTAGTGAGTTATGCAGAAACTAATTACGTATGGAGGGTTGGCCGAGTGGTCTAAGGCGGCAGACTTAAGATCTGTTGGACAGCGTCCGCGCGGGTTCGAACCCCGCATCCTTCAGTATTTTTCTTTTTTTTGCACACCGATTATGCGTATTTTCTTATATATGTCATTAGCGTCAATGTCGCAAAAAGCTTATGTTTTCGTAAAGCAACATCAAAAAAATTGAGTAWAGGTAGAACGTTTGGGAGGGGCATTGGTCCTCTTGTGTTTTTTGATGRTGCTTCAACAAAAATGTGATRATTTGATGCGCGACATAAAAATTCAGAAAAAACTTTAGGCCCYTTGCTGTAATTTGTAAAAGYTTTRTTATTTGGTAGGCCATGAAAGGAGKTTTGTTTTTGCCAAATTTGCTTTTTCTCTYTTTTTTGATCATCKTTTTTGGAAAAATCAACAAAAGAAAAATTTTAATTAATTGGAAAGCGTATAAGAGCATTGCTGCTMGACTACAGAAACCACTTTTYAAAATCGTTTGACCAACACTTCCAAATACAGTACGCACCACCAGAAAAACAAAACCAATTTCAACCACAGTTTGGGTTTCCCTGCTTTTGAGAACAATGAAAAACGAAACCGTTAGCAATGCTCTCTTTAGTGTTTTGAATTTTCTGATGAATAGCTGTAACAGTTTGAGCTGCTGTGAAACGACGCTCATGGAGAATGGAGACTTGTCAAGCCTCTTGATGGAAACGTACTCCTTGTTTATTTTGTAAACGGCAACAAGCTTTGTGTACTCAATCTTGTCTGCATGTTCCACTAATGCAGTTTGAACATTTAAATCGCTTGATCTCATTTGTTGGGCCCAAGTATCGCGCTATTTTCCTTTTCGAGCTTTTGTCAATAAGTTTTTCTTTTGGTTTTGCATACAAYTTAGTCTATCTATTCTCTYATATTGCATGGAAAACTAAAAAACGCTTACTTATATGTCAACCTTACACTWACCTCTAAKGATARATYCTAGCACGCTAGTCCAGAGGTAATAAMGATTACAGATAAAAATGCTGGATGCATGTTTTTTTTTTTTTTTTTTGCAATAAATTGAAGGATGCTTTGCTTACAAGTGTACCTGTCTCTCAGGAGATGAGCTGTGTGTTTGTATCTGTCAGTTATAAAACGTGTTCTTTTCCTACTTTTTTTTTTTTTCGGTTTTTTTTTTGATTACTAGCGCCAATAATCCAAGAGTACATTTGTGTCACAGTTTGTTTCGCAATTTAGACGACACGTGYTCTTTCAACCTTTCAACCTTCCAACCTAGGAGCGCAAACGCTTATGTGTCACAACGCCAAAGTTATATCAGGCGATGGATGTGCAAGTTATCAAGAAAATTGGTTTGTCATTTTATTTARCAGATTTTCRGCTACATACAATATGTAGCTTGATCATATTTAGGCAGCACTAGCCGATGCTTCTGGTTTGGCAGAAGTCTCAGGCTCAGCTAGACCTGGGTTGTCCCCTGTTAGTCTTACAGCTGCACCGTATTTCTGCAATTTGGTTAGCAAGCCGTCTCCCTGTTTGACCAAGCTATGAAACTGCGCGTTTTTGTTGTCCGGTCTGTTTGTTTCCACAATCCCGTTGACTCTGTCAATCACACAGCTCAACTGTTTGTTTGGAATGAATTTAGACAAGTCATTGTCCAAAAACTCCACAGAAACACCAAAGGAGTCTGCCATCGATTTCAAAGACAAGGTTTTGTATGACTCTAATAGTTGAGAGTAAACTTTTCTTCTCATTTCTCTCATAAAGTAGTCAGCATGCACGTTCAAGTATTTGCATGGCAAAATAACAGTCTCTCTGGTTTCCAATAAGTATGGGAAGAAACTTGCGTAATCAGAGGTGTATAAAGACATAGCCAAAGAAAAGACAGACTCCAAAGGACTTGTGTTCGCCATCATAGACAAAATTTCCGGAGAATCAATGATTTTGTTTTTCAACTCTAATCTTTCTAGAGAAACCAACCCTGCGACAGAGGCATAAGTGGCTATTTTTTCGTAAGAGGTCAATTCCAAAGATGTGAAAGTAGCCAAAGAATCACACAAAAGCTCTGCTGCCTCTTTGAAATTTCTGGTGCTTAGACAATGAACACCTCTATATGTTTTGTATCTATTTCTTCTTTCCCAGTCACCCCCTTTTTCGATCAACAAATTCACCTGCTCCAATCTCTGTTTCACAAAATGCTGGTCGTCATAGAAAAAGCCAAGTCTTGTTATCGTTAAAAGAATATCGATTTTGGCTCCGGTAGAAACGCTTACTTCTTGGGCTTTGGTTAAAGTCTCAACAGCGTTTTCTAAATCACCAATTTGAGCGTAGTACTCTCCTAATTTCAACCAAGAGTATGCTTTTTCCAGTTCGCCGTCATCTTCCTCTTCAGCTTTTGTTATTTTTTGTTTCAACTCTTCAACTTTGGCGTCATTGATGGTTTTCATATTGTTGTAAAGAGTTTCGTCAAACGCAGCAACGCCTTGAAAATAGTCGTGATCTTTTAGGTRCATATAGTAAGGAGCCATATCCTGCCCTTGGATTTTCTGCATCAATTTATCATAACTTTCTGGTGCTTTTGTTTTTTGCAGTAAAAATGCTAATTCAGAAACTTCATAGTTTGGAACTTTACTGACGTATGGTTCGTCAACGTACGTTTCTTCGTTTTCTTGGGTCATTTCAAAYTCYGTTGTGGCTGGTGTGTGTTTTTGATGAGTGCCTTGGTTGGATGGTTTTTTTAGGAACGAACTGGTATTGGCAATAGCGTYTGTGCCAGTAGCGGTTCAAGAATGTTTGTTATAAGGTGGCAAAATTTGGGTACCGGGGATAGCAGATCAGTTCGCGCGCTACTGAAAAAAACCCAAAAAAAAAACCAAAAAAAAAACCCAAAATAAAACAACTATATGCAGAAACATGGTGCACCGGGTGACTCAAGAAAGGCTTCCGCAAAGTTGAAACAACGTACAGTCATTACGAATGCTTGTCATTATTCCTTTCCGTTTGTTAAGAAATRAATTAATATGATGTTGGTTTATTTGAAACCTCTTAAATTACATAATATCAAGCAACKTTGCAAAGCACGCGAGGCTGCTGATCGTTTTGTGATATCAAATCTTTATAATAGTTGGTGCGCTGTTGTTAGAATYTGGGTTAAAAAGYTTTRAATGCTGTCTCAAGTGTTTCAAACTTAAACATACGCTCTTTGACGATCCTTAAAGAAAAACTGAACAACCAATGTTTGTAGAACACTGATGCCGACCATCAGAAACATGATACTCAGAGACAACCAAAAAACTCTGCTTTCGGTACTTTCCACGGTAGATTGGTTTCTCCATTCTCTTGCTCTCAGGTAATTCATCAATTTGGTGATTTTGCCCAAGTTTCTGTCAATCTCTTCGATGGCGTTGTTGGCAATGTACTCTTCTGGACCAGATTCTCCAGCTTTGTCTAGACTTTCCATCGACCTTTCTGGTTCCAACGTGATTTCGACTTTTTTCAAAGCTGTGCCGTACGAGTTGCTGAAGCAAAAGGTGTATTGGCCAGCCCCAAATGATTTCAGGACAAAATCACTGTATTTCTTTTGTTTTTCACTAATGATAACGGAACCGTCAGGGGCTGTTATATCAAAGTCAATTTCAAAATTCCCACCTGTCAACACTTGGTAGGAAACCACYAACGAGTCGTCATCCGAATTCAAGTCATGATACAAGCAATCTTTGGTGAAAGATGGCAATGAAAGGACAATTGGAGAGTATGCCAAAGATGCAGAAGCAAACCTGTTGAATAGTGCTAGTGCTGTCAAAAAAGTGACAAAGAGTATCTGAACAAAGTTATTTTTCATTTTCTTAGGTTGTTATTTTTTTTTTTTTTTTTTTGTGGTTGGTTGCAATTGAAGGTGGATGGTTGATTAATACTTTGTGCTTCTAAACTTCTTGAAAACTATATGTCTTTGTTCACGTTTCCTGCCTGCACAAACTTTTCCAATGGTGAGCCAATTCTTTGATCCTCCGACTTGCTGAACTCTTCTATATTGTTCGAGGTTTTTTCTCTGAATAGAAAAAGATATACATCGACGTGTTCTACCAATTATCAAAAGAATTAAGTATACACTATGATTAGGTCGTCCAAAACTTAAAATAATGAAAAGAACAACAAAACAATCGGAAGATTCAAACATCACTGAAAAACTATGAATCAAATAAATAATAGAAATTCAGAAGAAAGAACAGCTGTTGTTGAACAATGTTGGAGAAGGGAGAGTACTCGCTTAAAAGCTTTGTTTTGTATTTTTCATGAGTTGGAGACCAACTTTTTTTTTATATTTTTTTTTTTTTTTTTTCCGTTTTACATTAACGTGCCCAGTTATTGCGCTAGCTTTTTGTTTGCGTTTGTTCTTTATTTAGCAATATACAGTCACGTGCAACATGAAACATGTAAACTTTTAGCCCCTCTCATTGCAACGATGATTCAAACCATTTTGCAAAGTCATTGTCTTGAACACTATTGATTTCACCTTTACTTTTAAAGAACAGCTGTCTTTGAAGTTCTGTTTTCAAACTGCATAAGAACATATCTTTTTGGGTTGCCTTTAGAAGAGCGATTTTGTTCAGAAAACACTGGCACATGCGGATGTCGCGTCGTGTTAATGGGATGAGTTGGAACGCGCTAGAGTTGACTTTCTGGTGCGTCTCCAGGAATAAGTTTGATTTTTCCATAGCCAGGTTTTTTTTGGCTACTATGTCAATCAAATCAAACAGTTTYACACCTTTGAATTCTATGTTAACGCAGTCATTTCGGTTCTGTATGCCTGCTTTTGCGGATTTGGCTGCACGTTTTATAAAATTATAGTAGTTGTACGCAATGTTGATGCCATAGGGATCAGAATCAACAAAGATGTAAAATTTCTTGATTGTGATGTTTTGTTGGCTGCTCAAGTATTTGACAAAAGCTTGCGTCAAGTGATCCGGATTACCTTTACCAGTAATTAGCATCCAGTTGCTGTTTTGAATAAAGGCACTATTTAAAACCAAGTCGTTGTAAATTGCATCTTTTTCCAGTATAGCAACACCCTCTATACCTTGTTTTTGTTGAGCTTCATCTTGGTATATCTCAAAATCATTATTTCTTAAACTGAAACTGTAACTTTCAGAGCTGTGCTCAAAACAGTAGGGTATTAGATTTGATCCAGTAAAAACTTTTACCAAGCTTTTGTCGCTCTTCTTTATATTCTCGAGCAGTGTCAATGTTTTGCTGTAGTAAAACAGTCCTTTTTGAGCAGCAACAATGTTCAATTCAAATTTTTTTGCGTCAAAACCATCACATAAAACTTCTATCCATTTCTGGCAAACTGTTTGGTGCTTGTTATATAGTTTGACATTTTTGTAGTATATGTCTCTTACTGTGGATATTTTATTCTGCCTCAAATTGCTTTCAATCTCGTAAAGAAGAGAAAGTACAATAACAAAATTTGCAACTGTCTGCTCTTCAGCTCCAGAAGTGCTGGGAAACTGCAGCTCTTTGTAGCAATTTTTCCTCATATCTTTTTTGGGAAGCTGAATTACAACGTTACATTGGCCGTGAATTCCAGCTTGTAAGCTCCGCAAAAGTTGCTGAGCAGTTTCCAAAAGAAGCTTTTCCTTTGATACAGTAGTTTTTTCAAAATTCATGGATGACTCAAATGTTTTYATTATAATGCGTCTTGTGGTCTCTTTTGATATTTGATCATGGAGTTCCTTCATTTCTTTGGTCCTTCCGGTTCTTGAAGAGATATCCAAATTTTCAATTAGTTCGCTTAAATTACAGTTCATCCATAGACTTGAGGTTTGTGCTTTTGAAACGTTTCTATTGGAAAATACTTTTTTTTTAATTGACTGCTAACACAAATTTGAAGGTCAAATTCTGAAATTTTAACTGTTGCTGTTTTTGTAGCCCTCTTCTAGTCTTTCTTGCTTGCCGCTGATCATCACGCAAGAGGCCGAGGTTGGGAGGTTAAGTTGCAGAGTCCGAGTTTACAGGAAAAATAATGCGCTCTACCGGATAAAGCATTTTTCGGGATGCAAGATGGGCCCGATGCACCACGGAAAAAGAAACGCCAAGTTAATCAAGCACACTAATACGAGCAAAAACTATTTTGGTTAGATCATAGCAACTTCTTTCTATGCCAAAAAAAACATATAAAATGGTTCCAACCAAACTGTTTCAAGATTGCACAGCACCATTTTTAGACTTTGAAAAAAAAAAAAAAAAAAGCCAAAGTTTGGGAGAGTACCAAATCGAGAACCTTTTYATCATCAGCCATGCTTAAATCCAAAAACCATGGTAGAACTTTGATCAAAWCTGTAAAGTGTGCCAATCGTCATGATTGGAGAGAGTACAGTAATTTTATAAATAACAAAGAGGAACTTGTTGGCAAAGAGACGGCTCAGCCGACAAATGAGCACATATCCCACACGGGAAACAAGACCGATTTGGACAAGACGAAAAGTCTCGAAGCAGCCTTGGCTAGATCTAAAGTATTTGCCAAAACAGTTAATAAAACGGCAGCCACCAAAGATGCAGTATTGTTCTTGGAAAAACCTATTCTGAAAAGTAGCAGCCAAAGAAACATAGAACGTGGCAAACCGAGAAATAAGTATTTGGATGGGCACAGTGGTGCTGGTGGAAAGCTTTCAAGGAACAGGAGGCTACCACAAACTTTTGATAAAGTCAATAACAACATGTTGAACAAAGAAAAGGATAAGCAGCTTAAAACACCAAAAATCTCTAAGGAGAAACAAACATTAAACAAACCTTTGAGAACACCAGTCTTTATAGAGGAAATACAAAAGAGCGTTTTAGACGTGGAAACCACACAGATTACTGACAAGAAACCATTTTCAACAGTGAATCTAGTTTTACAAGAATCTGAAAATTTTCAGCTCAGTCACATTGACAAAAAAGATGCCGTTTTACCACCCACTTTGAAGCACGGTATCGACTACGCTTTATTTCAGCCACTAACTTTTCAACTTGTGAAAGATAAACGTTCAGGGAAATCCGTGTTGGGCGAGTCTGTAAGCACGCCTATAAATGTGCATAATTTCAATTACGATGCACTTCCGAAATATAAAACCCCTAGCGAAGACAAAGTGTTGTTGCAAGTTGCTAAGGATGCAGCGGCAAAATTTTATTCGTCTTCCTCTTCCATGACTGGTGCCTTATCTCAAATACATTTTTTCCTTTCCAACTTCAGGCCAGTGAAGCATCACTATCTTTCCAAGACTTTTGAAACTTTTTCAGACTACGCCATGTCCGCCAAACAAGCTGTTTCACTATTAGTGCAAAGAAAGTCTGATGATCAAAGCGTTACTTCAGCTCCTGTGTATTCGATTTCCAATGACAAGTCCGCTGACACAGAAATAATATTGTCTCAACTGGGACATGCTTTGGAAACGCAATTAACTACCACGAAGGAAGAGTTTGACAAAAACTATGACAAATCAAACCCTGGTTACAAAGGCACCCAAGCTTCGACCAAAGTGACAGCGCAGGATTACTTTCATTATTCTAAGATTTCCAACTTTGTTCTAAGGTCTCAATTGGACTCCCACCATCCAGATTTGCCAGGGTCAGGTATTTTTGATTTGAAAACAAGGGCTGTATCCGCTATAAGACACGACTTGGCTTATGTCCAGAAAAACAACAATTTCACTGGATATGCTTTGAATAAAGTTTATGGAACGTACGAGTCATTTGAGCGGGAATTCTACGATCTATCCAAGTTGACTTTGCTAAAGTACGGATTGCAAGCGAAAATTGGTAATATGGACGGCATTTTTTTAGCCTATCATAACATTTCCAAAATATTTGGATTTCAATATTTGCCATTGGAAGATATTCAATACATCTTAAGTTCTTACCATTGCGATTCGTTCAAAGGTGATTTGCAAAAGAGAAAGGAACTGTTGAAAGTTTTKTACACGCCCGCGGAACTGGTATCAAAGGAGCTTTTGCCTGAATTTTTGGACAAAAGAATAAGCAAGGCCATCATGGATCAAGAGTACAAGTTTTCTTTTCAAATTTTAAACAAAATGCTAAGTCTGATCCATTCGGAATTGAACAATTGTTCAAACTTCAGATTGATGATCAAGGCCGAGCCTCCTGTTTACAACAAAAATGAAGCAATTGATGTTTACAGAGATGAGCATCAAAAGACCACACTATATTTTTTTGCAGTTCCCTTGGCCAGTGAAGACATTAGATTTTTAGAGGAAAGAAGTTTGAAAACCTCTCTTGTTGATGCTAATCCTGAAAAAATTGACGAGTTTTTAAAAGATTTGTCCCATTTTAACAAAACTCATTTTGCAAACAAACTTGTAGGGTTCAAATTAACAATCACTGAACAAAAGGTTCAAGGGAACGGGGAGAAGTTGCCAAAAGTCGAGTTTTCAAATGAGGAAAAATCTTCTAATTTAAACTCAAGAGAAGTGAAGAAACTCGAACAGTTTACGAATGGAGAAGGTATATACAAGAATTTTGATATGTGGGAACATCCATATTTTTTCCATCCAAATGACGTGAAAARTTGGAATATCAATTGTAAGGTAGAAAAAATTAATAGTCCGTTAACCAAAGCCAAAATGTACTCGACTTATTTGGAAGAAAAAATGAGGTTTGTCAAATCCAATATCGAAGAGGCTAGGCTGTATGAGAACGAGGAATTGAGCAAATCAAAAGATGTTAGTGTATCAAAAAGCAAAAAAGTTTTAACGAAAAAAGACATTGAAAAGCTCAAGTACTTGATCGGCACCCAGATACTACCTAAAAATTATCGGAGTTCAAGACAATCATATGATGACTTTAAGCAAACCTTACGTGCTTATGGCCAAAAATCGTAAAAAAAAAAAAAAAAAAAGCAAGTGCAATGAAATTCTACCCTTTGTTCCTATTTTTATGTAAATAGAGTATACAACTATCAGCAACTATAATTACAAAAACTCTGTCATTTCAACGTCCTCTTTACTACTGTGTGGGCGGTACACGGCAGGTGTTGGATTCTCATCAAAATAAGTTCTTCCCGTATAGTAGTATTTGTAATAAACGTATTGAACACCAATGTATATGTCAAGCCCCATTTGAAACAAACCGAAAAACAGGAAAATCACAGAGATGTTGTTTGCTCCAAAGACCAAATAACAAATCTTCAAAATGTCCCCACACAGCCAGCTCACTAGTAGAATAAGTTTGAACCCTTGTACTGATTTCAACTTACTCAGAATGGCAATTTGAGGTAAGGGCAACGTGCTTTCTATAAATAACCCTAAAGATCCAATGAATGACCCAATCCATCCGGCAAAACTCTCCCAGTTCATCACTTTAGATATGAAAAATGTAATCACTATTTGTACCGTGACAAATACGCAGATAAATTGCCAAAATTTTTTYTTTTCTGACCATTGCCAAAATTTTTCAAATCTTTTATAACTTGGATCAAAAAATTTCAAAAATTTGTAAACAGCCACAAGTGCCATCTTATAGGCAAACCTCAAAAGGTTTTTCCATGATAGCGATTTGATCAGGTGTCTCATCTCTTTTCTGCTGAATGGGTTTGCTGGAAAGTACTCTAGCCAAACATCATGCAACAACTCTCCCAAAGACTCGACGTCATCCAGATTTTCATAGATGTAATCTTCAGGCCTGTACTTCAAACTTGTGTATAGCAAAATTACTTGAATGAAAATCATTATAAGGGCTTGCCTTAGTAGCGTGACCTCGTAAGGTGTTATAAGATAATACGAGACTCTCAGTATGCTTGCAATCAGCATGGTAGCGCATATATCTATGGAAAACCCCATTGCCGTTTGTGCCTTTCTGATGCTTAGAACGGTGGATCCGTAAGATATCAACGGTGTAAAAGAAATCATGTTGTTTATCACAAATTGCATTGAAAACCATTCTGGAATGTAAAATTGATCGATTTTCGGAAGATACTGCTCGTAGCCACCCAGGTTCAAAAAACTCCCGTCATCAACAACTTGTCCTACATCTTGTCCCTGTGTCTCACTCATACTGTTGATTCTTTTTGTATTATCTCGTGCTTTCGTGATTCAATGTTGAATCTGGGTCCAAAAAAACTAATATACAGAGCAGTTGTTGGGTATTTTTGCTTTCCCGTCCTAAACCAAAGATTATTGTTTGAGGTGAAGAAATGTAAAATTTTTAGCCTAGTTTAAATCTCTGGAACCAGAAAATAAACGTGATGGTGTTAAACACACTAGCACAATTTGTCCGTGTAAARGAGTAACAAGCGATATGTACGCAAAAGAAATTGTTTTGGGCAACCAAGTTTACAAAAGATTGGCRAAAAAAAAATAAAAAAACATTCAGCTAAAAATCATTAAAAAAAAAAAACTTAGCGCCGCCTGGTTTCGATCCAGGGACATCAGGGTTATGAGCCCTGCGCGCTTCCACTGCGCCACGGCGCTTAATAAGCGTACAAACTTAATTATTTGTAATGCTACCTCAAATAGRAGCTAAAGGGCTTAATCCTGCATGCTCAAATGCTCTAGTTTTTCTTTTTTATGTATTGAAAGATCCATTCCACAGCTGTAATCAGTACTCTAAAGGACTTCGAAYGTCTACCGTACGTTACCGACTGATTGTACAATTGCAACATGTGTTTCTTTTCGGCAACAAAACAAAACAAAACAAGGAAAAAGAAAWGTTTAAAGTTTATTTTTAAATCTTTATACTTTGACGCTTTCTTCTGCSATGATCTACAGCAAATCGTTTTCTGTCGGGKTTTTTTTTTTTTTTTGACGTCACTCGGATCTCCGTTACATTTTGAGATTTTCTTGGCTCCCGATCTTTCCCCAAAGCGTAATATAAAATCAAAACGCTTTAYGAAACTGGACGTTGRAAAACCGATGCCATGAGATAAAGTTTGCRATGAGCTCAAWCTGTGTRAAAGTTTRAATAWTTGACTGTTTGTATGTGTATGCTACCRAGGTGCTTTGGTMATAGCAAATTYAATATATATGAATWTCCACATTRGTTTACCCATGTCRCTWCTCCTTGAAYGTCAAAACGATCAACYAARAGACCAAAACCAWAGACAGAGCTCCTCCACAAATGCAGCTAGTCTTTTCARTAGCCGYATGGTTGTTTGTCTACGTGAAATTCACCAGTGCGTATATAACCACTCATGGGAATGCCTTTGTTGACAGTGATACTGGCAAAGACTTCATCATCAGGGGTGTAGCCTACCAGCCCGGAGGGTCGTCCTCTGTTGGKGACTGTCTTTCCGACACTTTTGCATTGCAAAGAGACATAAAGTACTTTCAACAGCTGGGGATCAATGCATTGAGAGTGTACTCCATTGACAACTCCCTTGATCACTCTGCAGGGATGCAAATGCTGAAAGAAGCGGGGATATACTTGATCTTGGACATAAACACCCCCGGCGCATCAATTAACAGGCCAGATGCTTTTTGTTCTTACAATTCAGCGTATTTACAAAACGTGTTTGCAATCCTTGATGAATTTACTCATTATGACAATGTTCTTGGGTTTTTCGCGGGAAATGAGGTTATTGACGCAACTTCAAATACAGATCTTGCTTACTATATCAAGGCCGTAGTTAGAGATATAAAAAATTATATGAAAGCAAGAAACTTGAGAAAAGTGCCCATYGGTTACAGCGCTGTTGATATATCAAACCAGATTGACACTTTGGACTAYCTGACRTGCAGCGATAACGAATCTGAAAACATTGACATGTTTGGTGTRAACAGTTACTCGTGGTGTGGAGAATCAACTTTGCAAACGAGTGGCTATARTGTCAAGCACGCTGAATATTCTGCCTCCACTGTTCCAGTTTTTTTCAGTGAATTTGGTTGCAATGTWGGGACGGGTGGTGCAAAAAACAGACCGTTTACRGAAATTGGAGCGCTTTACACAGATGATATGTGTGGTGTATTTTCTGGTGGAGTAGTGTATGAGTACAGYGAGGAACCGAACGATTTTGGACTTGTGAAGATCAATGCTGACGATTCCGTCACACCGATGGAAAATTTCTATAATTTGGAAACCCAATATTCGGCTTATCCAAATCCAACATCTTGTGACTTCACCACTGGAAACACCAGACCACAATGTCCTGCTTATAAAGAAGGCACTTGGGATGTTCAAAATACAAGTTTGCCAGCTATGCCTGATAGTGCACAGGGTTATTTTGCTAACGGAGCCGGAAAGGGGTTAGGTTTGAGTCTGGATTCGAGATACATGTGTGATGAAAGCAACGAGTCTGGAGGGTGGAAAAAGGGGGGAACTGAAAGTTTTTCTGTCTCCTTGAAGCAAGCCACCTCGACTTTCAATGTCGTTTCTACACATAGCTCTTCCAGTACCTCTTTTGCGTCGGGCATGTCCGGTACAAGTTCTTCAGGTGTTTCAACTATGTCGTCCGCTCCGGTCACCTTGACTTCTTCAACATCTTTCTCCACGGCGCTAATCTCGACTTTGGCTAGTACTCTAACATCAGAATCGAGTTCTTTGCCGGAACCTCCATCAACAACTTTGACAAGCACATCTTCTAGTTCTTTGGCTACCATGTTGCAAACGTTGACTTCTTCTTCTAGCTCTATTACAGGTTCAATTGAATCCTTTGCCGCCTCTGCGGGCTCGTATTTGAGAGCAGCTACCAGCTCTACTCTGAGCTCTTCAATTTCAATTGTTTCATCAGTCTCCGGGCCCTCCAGTTTTTCATTAACATCTTCAACTCCAGTACTACACACAATCGTAATTCCCACATCATCTTTCCACCCATCCATTTCAAACTCTACATCTATGAGATCCTTTGGACCTGATCAAAGCACGAGTACTCGGATGAGTTTGTCTCCATCTTCTGAGGCGAGCTCTTCCTCCGCGTACACCGAAACATCAACGTTGAGAAATTCATCATCAGAGTCGTCAACAACTTTGTCAAAAACATCAAGCTCTCCAAAATCTTCATACTCAGAAGAAAACAGTTCATCAAGAAAATCTCAGGGAAATGCGCACTTACATAGGTCAAGTACGCATTGGTTATCAATACTGACAGTTTGGTTTTTTTTGTTGTCGTTTTGATCGCTCCCATTTGGAGTGAATAAGGTTATATTCTTTCCGCTTGAATATATATTATATAAATTAATAATTAATCATTTATTGAAATAAAACGCTAAAAAAATTGGTTGCGTTCAGAAAATTAACGTTGTTACTATTCCAACACGGCTGTCAAGTTATTACAAAAAAACTTAAAGATTTCGTTGGCATGATGAACTCAGTTGCTATAACTGAGCTGTTTTTTTTTTGTTTAAAAATTATTTAAATGTATTTTATAAAATGTATATATAAATTATGGCATTCACATGCGCAAGGTGAACGCAGTTTTCATTAATT
>LPNM01000012.1:326645-342265 GCA_001747045.1 Hanseniaspora osmophila | reverse complement strand
TTTTGACAAGTTCGTTCTCGTTCCCTCTGCCCTCACTCTTCCTCTTCTTCATCATCGTCCTCTTCGCCTTCAACCAAACTTTCGTCCAAACTGTATGTTGACTCTCCGTCGTCCTCGTGTCCTTGGGAGTTTAGAAACTTTTTGTATTGCATGTTTTTGGTCAATTCAGCGATTTCGTCTTCGTCGTTGGATTTCCCCAGCTCGCTCACGTCTCTTGTGGAGTCGTCTTTTGTCAGTTGCATCGAGCTGCTTGAGTTTGTGTGTTTTTCTTTTCCTGAGGGTTTGTTTCCCAATGACGAGCTCTTGTGCAAGAGTGTGCTATTTTTTAATGGGGTTGTTGCATTGTTGTTATTTTGGGTGTTTCTTGCTGAGGATGTGCTGATATTGGTATTTGTTCTTGAGATTGTTGTTGAAGGTGTCAAATTTACTGGTGTTGATTCTCTTGAGGTCAATTTTTCTTTATCTTCTGCTTCGATTTCCAATTCGTGTAAAATATCAAAACATTCGTTCAAAAGACAGCACAAAGTGCCCTGACCTTCTGGAACGTTGCCGTCTTCATCGTAAAACTTCCCGTCCACTTTCATGTTGTCAAGAGAAGCCAATTTCATCTGGTATGGGTACAACTCTCTTTCGTTGTCGACTCCACCCATTCTTTTCAACTCCAAAAGGCATCTTCTAACAGTGGACAACTGGTTGTGCACTCTTTGTARGGACTCACTAACTGGTTCACTGGATTCCAATAGTTTGTAGATGATGGCGTAGCATCTTCTCAATAGGTATAGCAAGATCGATTGGGATTTTTGTTCTTCAACGGAGGAGGTTAAAGAAGACGATCCTGCGAAAAACTTTCCGTTTGTTCTCAATCTATCGATATCTTCCAATTTTTTCTGGTATTGGAACAAATCTGTTTCTCTTAAAGTCCACCGTCTTGTGATAAGCAAATTTTCTAAATTTGTTTTTGTTTGCACCAATGTGTTGTAGATTCTATTTAATTCAGGATCGTTGTAGTAGTTTTCGTCGGTTTCCGTGTAATAATGATTATGGGTCAAATCGTTTAATAGATCGTGGCAATCGTCAATCAACCCATTCAACACGGTTTGTCCACTTAGATTGTTTGTTGATACAGACAATGCCATTCCTGGAGCGGTACCCAAAGCTTGGGCCAGCTGATTTTCAATGGACAAAAGTTTGTCGTTATATTTGTTCAAATAACTTGGTGTACCGTAATTGATCATGCTTGTGTTGCTACTGGATCTGCTAATCCCGTTGGCAGTTGTAAAGTTTTTATTRGAATCATTCACATTTTTTCCGCTTTCGCCAGTAACTTTTTGCAAACTACCTGTTCTCGAGGCCACTGTCAATGAAAGCAATTCTCTTCTCAAGCCGTACAGCTCTTCCATCACCGGTTCCAATTTTGGGTCAATTTTCTCAATATTGTTTTCAATTCTTTCGTATTCGATAAGACAATTTCTCAATTTTTTTTTCAAAATCGAATCTTCAAGAATGTCGTTTTGTTTCAAAGTGGTGGTGGTGAAGTGAACATTCATGAAAGAGTCAGCAACGGATTTGTTTTCTCCATTGTTTATTTCATTTTTCACTTGATTATTTCCACTGTTTTCATTACTTTCATTACTTTCAGTAGTTTGTGGTGTAGTTTTATTAGAATCAGTAGGTTGTGGTGTAGTTTTATTAGAATCAGTATTACTTGTAAAATGAACAAAATTACTATTTTCCACAATTTTACTAATTTCTTCCAATCTAGCTTTGATTGGTCTTAAATCATGAAATGTGTATATTTTGGATTCTTCCAAATGCTCTAACAACCGTTGAACTGTACTTAATGAGGAATACGTTGCAGGTGCTGTGTTTTTCAGCCCACAAGTCAAAAAACTTAGTGACAACAATTGGAAGATGTCATCAAGAACACTATCTACCCGGTTTGGGGGTTGCACAAAGGGAGTGTTAGCAGAATCAACACTCTCTTTATTGGCACTTTCTTCATCGGTCTCTGTATTCGCTCCACCAACATTCGCTTCACTCTTGTTAGTATCGCTCATGTCAATACCCGCCCTAATCCTTCTCAATTCATTAACTTTAGTCAAAACCAATTCATAAATCTTGTATATATTTTTACTATTCAAATATTGTCTTCTATCTTTTTTCAATTGCAACAATTCTTGTCTGATATTTCTAAAATCTTCCAAGATCGGTTCTTCTTCTTTATAAACCTCTCCACTGTATGTCATTTTGTTGCTTGTTTTTTGGTTTTTTTTTGGTTTTTTTTTTTGGCTTTTTTCTTGCAATAGGATAGAAGAAGAGAGTGAGAGAACTTCAATGATAGATGACATGAAAGAYATAKAATATATAAAAGATRTAGAATATGTAAAAGATATAGAATATATAAAAGATATCAATCAATATCAATATCAAAATCAATATCAATATCAATATTATTATTATTATAATCAGTTGACAATTATACTAATAATCAAACACTAATTATGAATTATCATTATAATATACCAAGACGTTTCACTAATAAAACCAAGARTACTGATAATCAACAAATTACGTATTCATCARGTTGTATAGTAGTATACTAACAATATACYATACTRYACTAATAWTATACTATACTACACTAATAATATACTAYACTACACTAATAATATAATATARCATACTAATAATACACTACACTAAGAAAAAGGGGGTGAGTGATTTAAACTCATTAAATGAAAATATATGAATTGACAATTGATGATACAAAATTTGTATATATATATATATATATATAATATATTATGGTATAGTCTATTATGGTATAGTCTATTATACAATCTTATATCATACATTAATAATAACAAGAACTGAGCTAATAAAAGGTAGTAAGTAGTAGTAGTAGTAGTAGTAGTAGTAGTAGTASTAGTAGTAGTAGTTAACSYACKTCAGTAKTAGTACTAGAAACTATACTTACTATGATACATTATATACTGCTATACGTGATTGTTTGAAGGAAGTGGGGGGGAAAAAGAATAAATAGAGTAGAGTAGAGTGGAGTGGAGTGGGGGGAGGAAAAAAGTAAAGGAGGGTAATGGTTGCAAGTGGGGAARGGTGTTTGGGTGTTTGGGTGTTTGGGTGGGTGTCTTAGYTTAACTACATATGTGATAACGAGTTACAGTACCCGGAGTYTCACCACATGRAGTCATGGTATCCAGAACATTAGTACCTGAAAGTTAGGTTCCTAGTGTCAAAGTATATTGGTGATATACACGCTAAAATATATATACAGTAAATGTATTTAGTAGCTGTTGCTTGTGTTGTGGAGTTTAAAACGTATATATTAAAAAAAAAAAAAAAAAACACTCACTTTCCCTAGCTCGTATCAGTTTTGTTCGTATTTGTTGCGTTCGTATCAGCTATCTGGGTTCACAACAGTCAATTTCTGGGTGTATCCCTCCACAATGGACCCTGTGTCGTCGTTTTCATTATCGCCACTCTGCACACCTTCTGGATTGCTCACATGCATCCCATTGTGACTCTGTTCAGAATTAGATGACATATTCGACTGTATCACATATGCGTCGTTATCAAACGGATTGTTATTCGTATTGCTATTATTATTATTATTATTATTATTATGACCTTGTCCACTGCTCTTATTATTGTTTGTGTTTGCTGTTGTGGATGTGTTTCCTGAAGACCCTGTATGATCGAAATTCATGTCTGCAAACTCTTTATCTACATCGTACTCACTCTGCGTCCGTGCAATGCCATTSTTACTACCGGTAGTACGATTATCATTATTACTATTATTGTTATTATTATTATTGTYATTATTGTTATTATTGTTATTGTTACTATTGCTATTATCATTATTAGTGATAGGAGTAAAAGCAGCAGTGGTATTCCCACTGTCATCACTACTCTCGTCATCACTGTTATCACCCATTTTATCTCTTGCATCGAATCCCATGAATGCAGAAACAGATTTACCCAAAAATGGTCTTGGCTTAATGGCTTCTTGATACTCTCTTTCCAACCGTTCTTCTTCTCTCTTTTTGTTGATTTTTTTGAAAATAAATATCAAACAAATAATAATCAAAACAAGACCACATACCCCACCAACAACACCACCTACAATAGGTCCAACGGGCACTTTCTTTTTGGAAGAAGACCCAGTACTGGCACTGTTGCCATCGTTCTTCGAAGCATTTGCAGTGGCCGTGGCAGTGGAAATCACAGTGGATACCACCTGGGTGACATACACAGTGGATCCACCATGTGTTTGAAGTCCAGTGGAGTAGAGCACTTTGGAAGTGACAAAAGAGGTGACGACATCGTCCCCAGTGGAGGAAGTGGATGAAGAAGTGGATGAAGAAGTGGATGAAGAAGTGGATGAAGAAGTGGAGGAGGAAGTGGAGGAGGAAGTAGTAAAAGAAGTGGAGGAAGAAGAGGACGTCGTGGAAGTTGAAGAGGATGTCGTGGAAGTAGACGAGGTCGACGAGGAAAGAGTTGTTGTGGCAATAGACGAGCTTCCCCCGGTCAAAGCCGTGTTGTATGCGTATATGTCGTAGGCGTCTTGTTCCCCACCACACATTTGCTCGTTGAACCCGTAGCAATATGCTGTGCACTGGTCCGAAGTCGAAAGCGAACTCAAATCCACGTCGTCATCACAACARTAACAGTCACCATGGTTGAACAATGCAAAATATTTCGACCCAACACACTGCTGCGAACACCATCCAGGCGTTTGGTACGTGTAACTGTTGGAAAACGTAAAAGATGAAGGAAGTGAAGAATAACAATTCTCAAAAGTATAACTGGTATCAGACATCTGGGTTTGGTCTCTCTATTTTTCTTTGTGTCTTTGTATCAATGTATGTACCAAYCAATGTGTCTTTGTATCTTTGTATCGATGTGTCTTTGTATATTTGTATCTTTGTATCGATGTATCTTTGTATCTATTTCAGCTTGGTCTTATTGCTAGACTTTAATWCAACAAATGACATATTGCAACAAGTTAACATACCATGCTACAAGGTAATATTCAAAAAGATAATTGAAACTTAAATCCGATCCAACGAAATCCTAAATTATCATATCACATAATTGTTTCACGAATATCAATACATCGACAATGGTGAAACAAAAATGCCTTTAAACCAAAAAAAAATAAATAATAATGATTTTAAATCACCTCAGATGAGAAAATTCACGATAGACTCGTATTTACAATAAATGTTCACGTACTCTTACAGTTTACATGGTTACAAAGTTTTAAAATTTCATTATATAAACTCTTGATGAAAATTCATTAAAAAAAACGTTTTCTTAACCGAGAATAATTAATACAGAAAAAAAAAAGAAAGAAGTTTTAAAGTAAAAAAAAAAAAAAAACTGAAAAGGAAAGATAAATAAAAATGCTAAAAATAGTGACTTGTACGATTGTTTCTGGYCCTTTTGATATGAAGTTGTGCTAAAAACAAACAAAAAAAAAAAAAGCGCTTGTGCATGTGTCTTCTACCCTGTTGTCTAACTGTATTGTTTACATCTCTACTGCTCTGCTGTGTTTTGATGTGTTTTATCTGAAACCTTCCCAGTTTCCACTTGGAGTAACAAAATAACTTATGTGCACCCCCTTCTTGTTGGAGCTGGGTAACAAAAGTTATACACGTCTTTACATTTCCTGACTGGGGCGCAAGCGACAGCGAATGACAGTACCACTACACAAGCGACAGCGAAAGAAAGTACATACAGTCTTAGCTCTAAAATACGAGCAATAACGAGTGAAAGTAGCCAAACTCTTAGTCCTTGGAGTCTTACAAAYATRAYGTTGTTTTGTGTTGCTCTCTCTCTTTTCTTCTCTGTAATAAAATCATTTGTCCTTACTTTCAAGACCAAACTTAAAGTTTATTCTCGTAAACTATATTCATAAACGGTTTACAATTTAACTAATTCCTGGAGCAGATAAAGAAGTAGGTGGAAGCCCACATAACACACTCCCAACGGGATAACCTTTTTTTAACGTGACAAATCCTGTCTGACAGTATGTGTGTATATGTGTGTGTGTGTGTGTGTCATGTGATCATGTGATTATTGCTTGTCTAGAAACTTTTACATAATATTACCACACCCTTAAAAAAAAAAAAAAAGAGAGTCAATTCGATTCAGTTCAATTAAAGTGACACAAAATGAAGTACAAAGCATGAATCACTGAATGTAAGGCAAAGTATTATTATTAGACAAGGACATTTTGCATGAATTGTAARCAAAACATAGATTCTTTGACTTTTTCTCTCACCTTCTCTAACTATCCCCTAAGATATGGTGTGTGTGTSTGCGTGTGTGTGTTACATAGTTGCTGAATAAGTTGTTGCGCAAGAAACAAGACAAAAAAAATTGACTAATTAAACGTTAGAAATAAGGTRAAAWAAATATTAAACTCTTGGTATATAAAGGGATTGAAATTGTGAATGTTTTTGAAATATATATTAGCGTAATATCCTATATAACGAAAAACCCAAGACCGTAACTCAACACAAATACACACACACACACACACACACACACACACAATGAGCGAAGCAAGAAAATCCGAAAGACTAGCAAACTTGAAAAAACCAAACTCTGGACATCCAGAGTACGAAAACCAATCGATTCGTAATCCAGCAGTAAACGAGCAATCGATCACACACAACACGGATAGCAATAAGGAAAACGGAGCCAATACTGCATCTACATCTGGTCCTGCTCACAAAAAAATTAAAGTCAATGACGAACATTTGAAGGAAAAAGTTGCAGAAACAGATTTTGAAGCACAAAAAAAATCTGAGTTGAGCAGAGACGAAACAAAGGACAGAAAGACCCAGGAATCAAAAGAAGCAGCAAAGGACGAACCGAGTGAAGAAATTCAAAAAACCGCACCAAAAATTGACTCATTGGAAATTCCAGACGATTTGGAATTGCAATTGGAAAATGAAAAGACAGTCAATGTGAAAAAAGATGTGATCAACGACGGGAAACTGAAATTGATTTTTGCCTACCCAAAGGCATGTACCAGTGGCTGTACTAAACAAGCCCAAGGTTTCAAGAAAATTTACAACGAATTGGAAAAAACATACGAGGGTAGAGTGGAGATCTACGGGTTGAGTGCAGACAAGCCAGCTGAAAATTTGAAATTCAAACAAGAGTTGGATTTGCCGTTCCATTTGCTAAGTGATCCAGAAAGAAAGTTGATCCACCTGTTGAAAGCATCCAACAAGGATAACACAAAGACCGTTAGATCCCATTTTGTTTGGGACAACAATGGTAAATTGATCCACGAAAACATTCAAGTTTCACCAGATGATAGTATTGAAAAGGGTGAAAATCAATTGACAAACTTCTTAAGAACATGATTTTGTGTGATGCAGATATGTATTAATTATTTTCCATATATYTCGATGTGTAATGAAACGAATGACCTAGACAATATAAACTTGGATCTGTGCAGTTGAACAAATTTGAGCGTTTTTTAAGTCTCGAGAGTTTTTCACTGAAAACATTGATTAAAAAATAAAAAACAACACACAAAACAGACACCTACATAATAACTTTGATTGCACCATTTATATTTGCTACATACTTTATCACTGTCTGATTATATAATCATCACCRCTTTGCGTGATGTATCTCACCCATGGATAACTTTTGTACCCCARCTTGGGTTCGTTGATTTTCAAGTACTTCACTTGGATTCCGCTTGTTGTATAATATGGAATTTGAAATTCCACTTTGATTGGTTTTTTCTGTAATTTCTCAAACTCGTTACCGTGGATAGAGGAAATCTTGAATTCGGCCATCAACGAGTATTCTTTCCCACCTGGCAAATTTTTCAATTTCCATGTCAAAATCTTGGAATCGTTCAAAAGTTTCAATTTCCCATGAGAAAATTTGTATATAGGCGTATCATAATCTCCCAATATCGGAATATTTATCAAAACATTGTTTGCAATGGATTTTTTTTTATAGTTTGACCTCATCTTCACAAAAACAGTTAATCTTGAGTTTTCAAAATAATCATACTTCACTTCACAAATAATCAAAGGTTTCAAATTGCGGTTACTGCAATTCAATCTATAGTTCATCAAAGTGAATTCTCCATCTGGTGGAACAAAAGTAATGATTTTGTCGTTTTCAAACTTGGTCAAACGCACACATTGGTGGAATTTCAAATCTTCCAGTTGCATACCACGAATATCTTGTTCATAAGCAGCATCGTCATCACCATTCCCATTGCTGAAATCATTGAATCCCGTGGCAAAATCATCACCGTTAAGATCACTCAAATTAGGCATGTTTGACACATCAGAAGAAGGTTTTTTAGTAAGCAAACCCTTGTCGTTCAACCCGATTCTCAGATCGGGCATCCCACTCAACCTACTCTTCATCTTGATTTCACCAAGTATTTCAGACCGAGTGACAACACCTTTGTTATTGATGGTCATGTTGATGCTTTCAATAACGTCCAAGAACGCTTCGTTTTTTTTGTATTTTATGCCCTCGTTTCTCCAATTAACACTATCTGTTAACTGATCAGGCGGTCTAACCACATTTTTCGATTTTTTCATTGGTTTGATCAATTTTGTGGATTTTTGCGTTATGTACTGTTTCAACATTTTTGTATCGGTTATTTGTGGGATCCCAAAATCAAACATCTCATCAAGTAGTTCATATATGATGACGTAGTTTTCTTTGATACTCTCGGACTCAACATGCTTACAATAAGTGGTCAACACATCCACAACCGAATACAAAAATTGAAATATCGACATGATATTCATCGAAAGAGTGGATGAAAGAGTCAATATAAGCAGATCGTTGTGCTTTATAAAACAGTACTGAACGCCATTGTACTCAATAATTGGCGTCACTTGATCGTTTTCATCGTTTTCTTCCAAAATTTTTTCCACTAGAATCAATGGAAATTTTTCTAATGCATCGTCTGGAATCAAGGGATCGTTTTTGAATTTCCGAGACAAAATAGGTTTCCCCTTCAAATCACAAAAATGTATGCAGCTAGCCATTGCGATGAGTAACTCTTGAGCCGTTTGGGGTTCTATTCACTCAAGGTTATCGAAATGAAATATTTGAAACAGGTTGTCTGAAGAACCTTTGTAATTTGTTGAAATCCAAGACACCATGTTTTCGTTTACAACTAAATGATAATTACGCACCAAAAAAAAAAATAAATAAAAAAATTAAAAAAAACCACGGAGAAAACCCCCCAATACACGTATCACGTGATACCTAACTTAAATGTCACTATTTGCAAGAGCAGATCTTATATACCAAAGGATAGCGTTTTTTATCGCTGTGCATTGAGTCCTCGTAGGCCATTGCGTCAGGCCCATTGTTGTTCAGTTTTATCTTTGTAGCAATGTTTGTGCATTGCGCGGTTTCAATACTTGCAATAGTCATTTTGCTGAGCACCAACACGGGAAAAACAAGAGTTTCCAAGTCCTCRTTTGGGACCTTGCCATCTGTACGCTCGAAAATAGATATCGTTGATGAGAGACCGTCTGACTGTGTTCCCAGCACACTTTTCATAGGTCTCCACTCTATTCGAGAGCCATCTGTCTTGTCTCCGTGAAACTGAAAGTCCAAATGCGCTTGCAAAACAATATCGTCTATGAGCGGAGAGGACTGAATCATCAAAGACTCGTGTTTACACAGCATGGTCACGCGCAAACCTGAGCATATTTCAAAATCGGATATGCATTTCTGTGTAAGCTCAACGAAAAAGCTGTTTTGCAAATCTCTCACCAGTAACATTGTTCTGYTATGAGAAACTGTGATATATYTGATAACTCGGAAGCATTTCACATCGTCGGTGTGTCTCAAATCCCACAGGCTCACGTTTTTGGCAAAATTTTGGGAATCGGTTAATTTCAAAGTGGTTTCGGGGTGTTCAAAGATTTCTCGTGAAAACCAATTTTTCATTAGCAAAGAATCAGTGTATACTGAGTCCTTGAACGTCTGACCTTTAGTCGGCGAATTTCTTCGTGAGGGTAGAAGATATCCGTGCATGCCTTGATAACTGCTAGTTTGTGCTTTTGCTACCTTTCTCAACTTCAAGTTGGTCCTAGCACCGTGGAAAAAAAAAAGTAACAAAGATAAAGTAGTGCGTAAGGAAGAGAGACGGGTGTTCAAGGATGCGTAGCCATCAAACATAAAGAAGGCGTTTATAAAGTATGAGGTAGTTACACTTGTTTCATAAAAGCGTTACAACTCGACGCAATGCGTACTTCTGGTTCAACAGTGGTTCTTCCAAACTTGTAACTTGCTTTAGTTTACTTTGTAATTTACTGATCTACTAAACTAAAGCCTTAAACTGTCATCAAATACGACTTTCCGATATAGTGTAGCGGCTATCACATCACGCTTTCACCGTGGAAATCGGGGTTCGACTCCCCGTATCGGAGTTCATTTTKTTTTTTTTTGTAAGATTTTTATTCCTGCAACGACAATTGACCACACAAGCACGCCTATTACAACATTGARGTTTTTGAAACGCTCACTCAACTTTAACATTTGATGTTTGCTATGTGTAATTTAGCTATTTTTGTCGAAATACAGACCAAGACATTATTAAACAATCAAAATTATGCTTATTGTGGTCCTATTTTATGATCCACGCATTTAATCATTATCAAGCCCGAGCTCGAAGGAAATTTAACCAAAACTCAAAGGCTAGCAAATTCTATGCTTCTAATATCAAGAGTCTGCCAGTATCTCATCACTACTTTGCTCTGCATATACAACTGATTTTTATCTAAAATGTGGATCGACCAATGAGTAAGATTAGTAAAATTAACCGTTAAGAAATTGACGGCATATAGTCGAAGCGGTGGCTCAATGGTAGAGCTTTAGATTCCAGAGTTCGATTCTTTCCAGTCACATGGAAAGCCTATTACAACCTCAAACACTCTAAGGGTTGCAGGTTCAATTCCTGTCCGTTTCAATTTTCTTTTTTTATATTTTTTTTATTTGCAATAGATGCGCTACATTACCCGAGCTTAGGATTTGGTGACTTTCCAGTTCCTGTTTTCGATTTTGTACACGCGTTTGTCATAACTCGCACCTATCCATTGCATTGTGGAGATTTGTATTACTTCAGTAGCTGTAATGCCGATCAGTTCTCGGAAAGGTTCACAAACATAGCTACATTGAAACAAGAAGTCTGAAGGATTTCACCAAAAAAAAACATAGCTAGCTCGGCTAACTGGACCTGCCCCCCCCCCCCTCTTCAAAAAAAGAACAACCTACATTGACTTGTGCTTTCCTTGCCTAAGCAGAAATCTTAGTCCTGTTGCATGGGTTACTTTTGCATTTCGTGAACAGCATTATAAAAGAAACTAATAGAAGGGAGTCTCGACAGACATTGCATTGAAAGAAGATACACTTTAGTAATGAGTGCTCATGAACTTACGAGCGAGTTCCGTGAGAAATATCTACTATACCGCAAAAACAAGGAGGGCTCTTTGAAAAACCAGTGCCTAGACTCCAATTCGGTTAGCGTACCACATACAGAAGAGCACGCTACCTCAAACAAAGCGTCCAACCAAAAAAGCAACAACGTGTATGACGAGGACGAAGAAGAGCTGGTGGTTCCAGTGTTGAGTAATTTCTCTGCTCACATTTTGAAAGGCACCGAGTCAGGAACGAGTGAGGTATTACCAACGGGAGCATTCAACTCAACAAACACAAATGAAACTGCTCTATCAAATAACACGTTGATGTACAAAAATTACGAGAACCAGCAGTTTAACACGCTTACTAATAATACAACTTTCAACAGTGAAAAAGTACGACACCCAGTGTCTCCAAGAAACTTTGAAATAAACGCACCAAAGAGAAGCGCCATCACGACTACCAACAACAACCATAACGGGCCTTTAAAAAGCTCGAGTCAATTGAGATTTTTCCCCTCACCAGGACTCGTTGCAGAAGCATATTCCAACACACTATCACACGACAAAGAAAATGACGCCAACACTAATAACAATAGCGACACCACCAATAAAAATACTGTCACATCCTTTAGACGATCAAAACTGTTTGGAACCTCGAGGCTATCAAGCTTGACAAGTGGAAGCCATCTTGGGCCCGCACAAAGAGCAGCATCTTTACCAGTTTGCKGGGAAGGAGCTGACAGTTCTTACATGAGCAACCTTTCTCCATTCAAAAAAACGAGCCAGTACACGTCTCCACACGTTGATCATACGTGCGCGCCTAGCGTTTCTCCAAGTGAACTTATGAAACAAAAAAAGTCAAAATATAAAGATATTGATTTTGGAAACAAAAGTCCAATGGAATATATGAAAGACCACGACTTACCACCAGAAGACCTGGGAGTGCTGAGAAATGTGTACCTTGAAAAATACAAAGAGCAGCCCAACACAAACACTTGGAAGCCAGAATCTGGATCATTCCAGACTTACAAAAAAAACAGAGCACAAGCATTAGTGAATCATACCGAGGACAATTATAATTTGCAACTTTCGACAAGAAAACCCAAAATGCAACCCCACGAAATTATTGATATCCCAACAACAAACAAAAAAAGAAAACATGTTTCCATGGCTCCTCAGGTAAAAACTGATTGTTATCCCAACCAAGACGCGAACACGTTTGAAAAGCTAGACAAAGAATATTGTAGAGACGAACCACAACATGGAAACTTCAAGCAAGAGTATGTGCCGTTGAAACCACCGTCTTTGGTTGAACCTTTGCAATCTAGTAGGAACAGCGTGAGAAACATGGTGACAATCAATGGTGTGGAGTACGAAAAAGTGGAGTTGCTGGGGAAAGGGGGCTCTTCAAAAGTTTACAAAATCAAAAGACACCATCCAAGCACAAATTACTCTAAAAACAGCGTTACGTCCAACCGCGTTTTTGCTTTGAAACAGGTTCTCTTTGACGAATTGGATGAAAGTAGTATTGACACTTTCAAAGGAGAAATTCAGTTGTTGTACAAACTTCAGAACAGATCCCGAGTGGTCAAGCTTATTGACTACGAAATGCTGCAAGGATTGCTCTATTTAGTGATGGAATGTGGTGATCATGATTTATCTTTGATTTTGAGCAACCGCCTTTCCATGCCTTTGGATTTAGACTTTGTTAGATATCATTTTAAAGAGATGTGTTTATGTGTAAAAGAGGTTCATGATGCAGGTGTGATTCACTCTGATTTGAAACCAGCCAATTTTGTTTTTGTTCAAGGTGTTTTGAAAATTATTGACTTTGGGATTGCAAACGCCGTTCCCGAGCATACGGTGAATATATATAGAGAATCACAGATAGGTACGCCAAGCTACATGGCACCCGAAGCTTTGATCAGGCTTCAAGACAGCAATGCATCGTTTTCAGACGAGGAACGGAATGTCTGGAAAGTAGGGAAASCATCGGATATATGGTCTTGTGGCTGCATCTTATACCAAATGGTTTATGGCAAGTCTCCATATGCGCATTTTCAAGGCAAAGACAGACTACTAGCTATWATGAGCAACGATGTCGASATACATTATTCTGCTAACGGTTTGGGAAACGTTCCGGTACCGAGGTCGGTAATCGAATTAATCAAATTGTGTTTGAAAAGAAATGCGARCAAAAGAATCACTATTGATGAGATTCTATACGAGTCCAACTTTTTAAATGCAGTTTCTGTGACCGAGGCTTTTATGAAAACTGTTGTGAAGAGCTCGGTGCAGTATGGCGTTGACAATGCGAGTGCCAACAAGACTCACAATTTAACTGATAAAAGAATCGAAAACTTGACATCGAATATCTGGAACAGACTAAATGAGTTGAGATTATAAACATTTGAGGGTGTTGAGTGGCACCTCAAGATTTAATCGATCATAGTATGATACAATATAATATAATAGGATACTTTAGGTAATTTCTTTGAGCACTTTGCATAATGGGTTTTCTCTCTCTCTCTCTCTCTCTCTCTCTCTCTCTCTCATGTAAATTTAGATTTCAAGATGTTTCTTGTGTACACAAAAGACATACAATAGTTATACATTCAAATTCATTAACGTGGTCCAAACTTGACAAGAGATTGTGCGCCACCTTCTTCCCATTCTTGTTTTGACAACCACATGTGGTCTTTATCAGCCATGATGTTTGCTAGCACCGCACCACCAATAAACACCATATGTTTTCTTCTTGGAGGATCTTCAATTCTCACTTTGAATTTGTCTAATCTTGATGGATCATTTTTCAAAACTCTTGTATACCAAAGCTGTTTCAACTCTTTTTCTAATCTCGATGGTAAACCTGGATACATGGAAGAACCACCAGACAAAACAATCGCTTTGTACAAGGAGGATCTGACATCAACATCGGCTGCTTGTACAGTTTGAAACAAAAGCTCACCCATCCCAACCTGCTCAACATCCACAAGACTTGGCTGGAACAAGCATTCTGGAGCCTCAAATCTTTCACTACCAACTTTGATGATTCTTCCGTCCGGTAGTTCGTAGTTTTCAACCAAAGTTGTAGTTTCTCTAGCCAACTTGGTATCCAAATCCAAATCATAAGAAACATAACAAACTTTTTCTTTTATTTGTCTGACAGTTTCAAAATCGGCTGTTCTGTTGAATGCATAACCTCTTCTACTCAACAAGTCAATCATATGTCTAGTGACATCTCTCCCTGCCACATCCAACCTTCTTGTCAAATGGTTTAGCACAACACTTTCGTACACTGGAACAATATGTGTAACACCGTCCCCAGAGTCAACAACAACCCCTGAAGACAACCCTTGTGCGTACAATGCCAAAACGGCTTGGATCGCAACGTAAACACCTCCAAAATTGTACTTTTCAAACATAACTTCACACATTGTTTCTCTATTTTTCACTGGGTTCATTGGAGGTTCCGTAAGCAAAACTTTAGATTGCTGATCAATGTTCAATTTCATTTTTTCGTAAAAGGCATAATCCCACAAAAGTTCCATGTCTGCCCAGTTTTTGATAATACCGTTTTCCATTGGGTATGATATTTGCAAAAAAGATCTCACGTCTTGAGCCTGATCCCCAATCATAACGTCTTTCAACGGTATGCTGCTGGCCCCTCCCAACAAGCCGTTTCTATCTTCGGCTCTTAGAATAGGTCTACCCACAATACTTGGGAAAGTGTAGTCAGGAAAATTTTCACCACTTCTACCGATTTTCACAAAACCGGTCCCTTGATCTAAAACAATTGGAGTTGTCATCTTATTTTTTTTTTTGGTTTTATTTTTGGTTTTGTTTTTTTATTTATTTTTCAGTTGTGTTTTATCTTTGCAATTTCTTGACTTGAGGTTTGAGACACTGTTAGGTGATATCCAGTCACAGCAAGATCTAAAGTTGGATTATCTGWAGTGTGTACTTGGAATTCCTAATTGGCAAAGAAAAAGATCTACTAATTCGCCCAAAATCAATGGCCACTAACCAAGATCTAAAATGGTAATCGGTTAAGAAAGTACCTTAGTTTGATGTATGCTAACTTAGAAGTTCCCCTTATATGGAAAAAAAAATCTGAACCAACAAATGTGCAAACTAAAAGATAGACAAAGGCTAAACCCAAAA
>LPNM01000012.1:306562-317494 GCA_001747045.1 Hanseniaspora osmophila | reverse complement strand
GCCACTTACAATTCTATCGCAAACGAAGCCTTGACAYAAAGAATAAAACAATCAGCCATTTAAAAAAAGATTACATAATGTGTTTTTTTTATTTTTATTTTTATTTTTATGTTTTTTTTATTTTTTTTTTGAGTAGGTCAATATCACTATTCTTCAAAAATCAGATTGAAAATTTAGGTATTTATAATTTCGTCAACCAAGGTAACACTTAGTTTCTTTCTCTCAAAAACTTGATCGCTTTCTTCTACAACCCCTGCTAAAACATGCGGACTTGTACTTCCAAAAGTCATGGTTTTAATACCGGACATTTTCAAGTGCTTCATTTTTTCTGAAACTTCTCTTTCGTAGCGAGCAACGTTTGGATAGCGTTCATGCATGATGGCAAAATTTGAAATGTCGAAAGCTTTTCTTAGCAATTCCAGTAAAATACCTTGCTTTTCAATCCTTCTTGCATCAAAGATAGTTTTGCTCATGTACTTGAAAAACAGCTTTGGCTTGTGCTTGGCAACATATAGAGCTATACTGAAAACTTTTAGCTTGTCRGARTCTTCAAAATGCTCTGAAGACGCATAATGGGAAGCCTGATACAAGACAACCTTCTTGTAATCATCATCACGATCAAGCAACCAATCAACTAGAACCTTAGGTGCTTCGCAAAGATCATCCAACTTTGTCTTCTCGGAAGGTAAGTTTACACTTTCACAAAAATCGTAAAAYTCAGCTGAAGGCAACGAAAAGTATAAGAATAATAAAAACCCCATATGCTTTTTCTCTTGGCTCAATCGTTCATTATTTTGGACTATTTTGAAAAATGTTTTGAAACCAGACATCGCAGTTGCTTTTGTGTGCAAAACTAAAGCCCCCTTGGCTAAGAAGTGGATTGTCAAATGAATTAGGTTTTGTTGGGTACATTCTATATCCTGCAAATGTTCTATACTAATCAACGTTTCATTCAACCCGTGCCTGTTATTTTCCCAAAGRTAATTTGCGACCGTCTGCTTGTCTGTAAGAACATCAAATACTTTCTCAAAAGCAACAAGGTTTGTCAGCAATCCAGCRTGAAACAAAATGACACTTGGAGAGTATAAATACGAAAACGAAAACCAGTAAAGCTGTGCCATCAAAGAAGTGTTGGTTTTGATGCCCTGAATGAAATTAGCATATGAAACCATATGTGAGATCAAGTAAATCATTCCTTCTTCAGTAACGTTTGGTTCACCAAGAACTTGCATCGTTCCAGTCAAAAGTTTGTAAATAAGCTCGTCGGAAATCCCGTCTCTGGAGATAATACTGAAAATGGTCATTGCTCTTGAGGATAAAAAGTATGAGTCACCAAAAATCGTTTCTATCAATAAGTCATTGTATTTTGCTTGCCACTGAGTTGAGTAACTTGCCGTTTCAGAACCGTAGCGTATGATACATGTCATGTAGTTGACCAGCTGATTCAAAGAAGTCAACTTTGATAGCAAAGTCGTTCCGTTGGTGTAGTTGTGAGCAAATTCTGCTTCTTGCTGAAACCCAAACAAAACCTTTGTCTTTTGGGAAGATAAAGGCTCTATCACCTCAGTCAAGCGTTTGATGTTTTCGCTTCCCTCAGAACTGTTGATGATAAAAGTGCTGCACACATTGACTAATAATCTGTGCAAAGACACTCTTAATTTTGAAGGGCCTAAATCAATCAACATGGAAACAATATATAGAATTTCCGGAAGGCAAATCTCAAAGTTCATGGATGTGTTGAAAGACAAATCTTGCAAAACTGATATCAAAATGAAAATTTCTGACCAGTTGTTAATGTTTTGTTCACTTCCTAAAGTAGGAATAAATTTTTTGATTAGCTTCAAAAGACGTTGGATTATCTGCCCTGTGATTTCCACAGAGCTGATTCTTGTCAAAATCGAAATACAGGATGTCCAGTCAGAGCCTTCAGATTCTCTGTCAATAGCATGGTTTACAATCTCGTCGGTGATCATCCCCAACAAACTGCTATCTAATATTAAATCTGACCAAACAAAATACTTGAAGGCATTTGCAAACCTAGTTTTGCGGATTGAAACTTTTATCAATGACCGAATGATCAGAGCGCATTTTTCYGATCCCAAAACTTTATCAGCTCTGTAGATGTGAGAATAAATGTTGGAGGTCCATGGAGACAAACAGTTGATGCAGTGCACTATCTGGCTATCATCTAAAACATTATTTATACCTTCCAAAAAGTGATTCCAAATGTAGTAAGTCAACTCGGGCTTTGTGCGGGCCAAATTTTCAAACAGAACCTGCGTAAAAATGTCGTTGTCATCAGGTAAAAACACTTCTGGCAAATTGTGAAGTCTTTGTCCCAAGTCTAATTCAAAAGACTGCTGAATGACAGATAGCAAAGCGTATGATGTAGATTTAATTTCATCGTCGCAACTGGACAAACCAGCAAATGTTACAAAAAGGGCTCTTGCTAAAATATCTAGATCCGAGTCTGCTGATTTCGATATAACAGACTCCTTGCTAACTTGGTAGCCCAAATTCATTGATTCTTCATCCAATTTTGTTTGAGCGTAATAGAAAATCTTTAACACTTCCAAATACTTTTGCGTGCTCATAATAAGAGTATTATCGGTTTTCAACTGAAGCGTGAATTCAAATGGTATACCGGTGACAGAGCTGGTGCCAGCAGATAATATATCTCTTATTTCATAAACGTCATTGTAATAAACTTCGTAAACTTTTTCCAATCCAGCAAGCTTCATTCTTTTTGGCGACTCCTTCACTATTTGAAACGTTTTGTTCCCAATTTTCAAAGTCACCGGCACAAAGCGACCCTTTTGTTGTTCATATAGCGATGTATTGTGAAGGGTRACTCTGACGTCGTTGTAAACATCAGTTGAGTATTTCGTCAAACTCAAAGAGTTGACAATGTCTGGGGAGCAATCGCTGTTCAAAAACTCGTGAGCAGGGGAAACTGGACATATATGTTTGAAAATGTGTCGTTCCATTGACATGAAAAACGTCATGAATGCGTCATTCACATTGTACAAAATCAGCTTTGTRTGATTCARAAAAACGTTCTTAGGGAGTAAGTTCAGATACAGCGAAAAAATATTTTTCATTTTTTCTAAATTGACAGAAGGGAACCCGGTACAATCAAAAAGTACTATATGCTGTTTAGACCAAAAACGAGACGCCAGAAGTATCAATTTGTAAATAACTTGTTCGTTGTCCAGCGTAGATTCACCAATTGTCTTCATCGAGTAAACAAGCATTGGATTTCCCTCTCTATCKATAGCTTCGTGTGCAAACTGAGCTTCTTCTGGCTGGTTTTGTTGTTTCAAATAGTATCTGCTCAAAAACTCGTACAAAACACTGTATTTATCAACATTTTCTTTTATGAATGAGGGTATTTCGTCTTTAAATTCAACTCTTGGCTGACCCAAAGAGAGTAAAGCCTCGTCAACTATTCTGGCCGTATCAAGCAAATCTTCCAAAGACTGATCACTGGAAACCGATTTGACCATAATGTTTCTCATTTCTTGTTTGTGATTGTACAATATTTTGTGGAAAGTGCCCAAGTTGTTTTGTTTTCCAATTGGAGCGTCATAATGAATTGGAATATCAGTTTTTATATTTGGATCRCTGATGTTTGCTAAATATTCCATGATTCTGTTCGAGCACGTCTCTAGCAAGTCCATTTTATCTTGGATTARAGGCCATTTCAAACTTTTGACCGATTGGTTGGCTATGTTTTGAATCACTTTGGCCAAAAGGATAAAAGACCGTCTGTTACCGGTAAGCAAGCTAGGAATCAAGTTTTCCGTATCTGGGCTAACCAAAGCTGGGCAAAAAAATCTCAAAAATATAAAGGAGCCAACAGCCACTAGCTCGCTTCCAGGAAATTTTTTTTTGGCAGCTTCACGTATCCTTTGAGAAATGTAAATAAATTCCGGAGGTATGTCGTTAACAGAAGAGCAAATCGAGTCTGTCAACTTTACCATATATTTGCCAAATCTCTCAACATTTATTTCAGCAGATTCCTGTGATGGGAGTGACTTTTCTATTTCAAAATCCTCGTCACTGGCTATGATACTATCCAATACGGGTTTTATGGTTTTCTTCAAGTATTCATGTCCGCATATTCTAGAAAACATGGCTAATGTTCTTGTGGCAATACTGTTTCTTCTTAAAATGTCCATTGAACGTGTTGAATTTTCAATTTCGTCAATGATCAAATAAGAAATTAAGATATGACTCAAACTTTTGGAGTGGAAAATAGACACTAAAAACGTGGACAAAGATTCGACTTCGTTTACAGGACAGCACGACGCAATTAAGCATAACAACTCAGGATGTGTAACCATTCTCTGCAAAACCTCATTGATCTTTTCCTCCTGGCTCGCGTTTAGTTCAGCACTATTCATTCTAACATTTTTAGAAATGTCCACAAATACTTTCAAAAAAGTTAATCTTATCATTCTATTCTTGGAGTACCCCATTGGAAGAGCAAAGTTCAATCCAACATCAGAGTTGGCATTCAACAAATTCTTCAAACAAATGATGACGTTTTCGTTGAAAATCAGCACTTTGTGTCTAAGAACAAAAGGAATGCTTTCATAATCAGCGGTTTTTTCTAGCGCTTTCAACAAAATACTAAAGTAATTACCAAACAAAACAGATTTGGAACGTTTGTAGTCTTCCTCATTAGCAGCTTGTGGAACTTCCAAAACCACTCTTGTAGTCAAGTACGCTAATGCTTTGGCGCAATCAATGGAAGTGTCCAAGTACAAATAATCAATGTCACGTCTGGCCAAATCCATCTCACGATGAGGCTTTGTCAAGTTAATGTAGTCCATTTCCTTGAAAACAGAGTTTCCAAACCAGTTCAATACGATTCTAATCCACGAGTTTTTCAACATATGATCTCCTTTAAGAAACATAAACTTTTCGGAATGCTTGAAAGATAAAAACAATTTTGAGGTGTAAATCATGGCTTTGTATTGATTAACGGATTCCTTTGGCAATTTTTCAACCAGTTCAAGGATTTTTGAAACAATCTTTAGCACTTTAGCTGTGGTCACAATAATCACTTTGATATCGTCCCTTTCCATCAGCGATCTCATTACCAAAATTATTTGTTCCAATAGTGTAAAGTTTTCCACATTTTGGCCGTCTTTTTGGACAAATACACACTCCAACTTTTTCAACAAATTGTCAAACAAATTGTCAAAGTGTACGGAGTTTAGCTCCAAGCTCAAAACATCTTTTGCGTTTTCTCTTGTTAACAAGTCTGGGGAGTCTAGCAGTTCACAATGTCTTCTAATGGTATAGTCAATTTCTTTTGTGATCAAATTTTTGGCATATGTCAAGTAAGGAAACTTTCCCAGAAGCTCCGAGTTTCTAAAGTTGAAAATGCCTGAAGTTGCAGCCAAAAGTCCGCTGTAATTTCTGAATTTATTTTGTTCATGAGAGGACAAATTCTCAGAGCCGATAACGCCCATTTGAAACCATTCTTCGAAAATTAACGTGCACGCATCAAACAATTTTTTGTTTGGAAAGTGGATCAGCTTCAAAATATCTGCTCTAATGTGTCTTTGAAAAGCGATCGGACCGTAAACAGTTGTGCAATTGGCCATCGCTGCGGTAAATTCAGTATTGGTGATGTGCATATCTGCAAGGTTTTTCCCAATGTATTTTCCATAATAATATATTTCCTTTTGGTACATGCTAAACAACTCTCTAATGATAGCGTGTGCTTTGACATCGTGTAAACACAAAGATAGGTAGCTCGTTCTTCCCAAAGATTCGTGTAGTTGCTCGAAAATTTTTCTGTCGTCTTCGTCTAGATTTTGGAATTTTGTCTTTTGATATAACTGCTCATTCAAAACTGCTCTTTGCTCTAAGAACTGAACCAATGTTTTTAAAAGTAGCAACCTAGTTGAGTCAGGTGCGTACAAATTAAACGCACCAATACTCAACCCTAAACAAGAGTGTCCTGTCATTGAGTAAAAAGTTGCAAAACGTTCGTCACTGGAGTCAATGTGRGCTAAAGAAAAAGAAGTTTCAATACAGGCTATAGTTTCTTTGACTAGTTTTTTGTTTCCACACAACAACCCCGTAAACAAAGTCTTTTGCAGATACTGTGGTTGAGCCTGGTTTTTGGTTGTCAAGACACCTTCTTCAAACAAGGATGTTGCAGTTTTGAAGTAGTTCACAATATTGCACAAAATGGCTATTGTGATATCTGAGGTGACACTGGTRTCGTACTTTGATAGTGGTTTTGCGTTGTAATGGACCAAATGCTCCTTATTTTTGCTATTGGTCATCCAGCCCTTCAAGTCTTTTTTCGTCAATGAAAGAATTGCCGCAAAAGATTTTTCGTCCAAAACTGAAAATGTTTCCGTCTTGGTTGGATCTATTTTGAAAAACCTTTCAGTGTCAACCAATTTCTTGCCGACATAAAAATCAATTCTTTCGTCTGTAGAAGTAGGTTGGCCTTGCAAAAACATGTCCACAGCTTGGGAAGCATTTTCGTCAATGAAATCGATTGTTTGCAACAAGTTGGTGGATAGTTGGAAACCCAACTCCCTTATAACTCTCAGCATCTTTGTGAAATAGACCGCCCGACTCTTGAATTCAAAGGGAACTTGAAAGAAAAACTTCATTCCTTCAGTCATGCAGTATAGATTGTACGCGCACAATTTTTTGTACACACCTTTTTCAGAAATAGTGATGAATCTTGTTTTAATCAAATCAATAAATTTATCTCCTTGCAAATATATGGATGGGGTCATGAATTCAATATTGAACTTTGTTTGGATGGTTGGATTTCTTTTCAAGACCGAATATAACAAGGTCAAATTTTCAGGAAGTGGTGATTGTGGTGAATAATCAAAAATCTTGATCAAATTGAAGTACAACCTTTTGGCAAAGATCACAATTGGAGATGAAGGACTGACAATGGAAATGATCGAAGCTGTGCTGTACAAAAACATGACCGAGTTCAAAATCAAAATCATTGACTTATCGGTGATCTGGTGAGAGGATGTGTTAGATATTGTCAAGTACTTCATCAAATTGGACCAGAACCGCACTTCTTTGTTAGTCGAATAGGACGAAGGCAGTAGACTTGAGGTCATTTTTTTCAAGTTTTGCTGAAGCTTTTGACTTCCAACAGAAAAATGTTTGGTTGGAATTGGTGTCTGCAGTTGCAAAAAACTGCCTGAGGAAGAAGACGCAACAGATGGTGCTGCTGATGTTGAAGAAACAGGATGTGCGTCTGTCGAAGGTGGAGACGACGAAGGGGAGCCCAATCCAATTAAAGGAGCCAATCTTGAATTCGCACGACTTCTTTTCGAGYCTTTGCTGATGTTGGTGGATGACATAGTGACTCTTGTGTCCAAACTAGGCATTTTGTACTCAGTGGTACCTGCTGGACTAAAAATAGGAGGAGATGGTGTTGATTTCGATGTAGTCAGTGGTGGTGGAGAGTTGATCAAAATGCTTGACAAYGATGCCTCAGACAAAGGGGTTGTTACCGGGGAAAGGTCCAGCGGTTCATTTGAAATGTCGTTGGCGTCATAAAAATTTTTAAAAGATGTTTTGTTCAAAAACGATCTAAAAACGTCAACATGAAGGATCGATAATGTAACCAATGCTCTTAAAATACCCACATCACCCGGGTCCACAAGATTGCTGTCCAGGAAACAGTATCCCAAGGTGTATGTTCCTGCCAGTTTTGACGTGACCGTTGGTTCATCAATGGTCAAAAATTTRGAGATGTATTTCATCAAGTTATTGGAGTATTCTTCAATGTTGGCTGCTTCAAAGCTATCTTTGGATGAAGTTGAAGGAGACGTAAACGATTTTGTAAAGTAGTTTGTGTCATTTGAACTGTCTCTTGAGTCTAGCTGAGTTTCATAGTTATGATGGTGCTCAACATCTGCACTCATGTTGTGGTTAAAGGTCGGACTATTCAGATGAGMGTCTTTGTGTCCCGCAGTATGCTCGGCAGTAGTTCCTGCAGCGGTTTGTGCTGCTCCTGCAGAATCCAAAGATGTTGATGATGGTGTTGAAGTTGGGGTGGTCGCTTGAAAATGCAATGAGGTGTATAAAGAACTTGCGGGCGGTACTGTATTTTGGGCGGCTGGAACAGCGCTTGCGGCGTGCAAATTCTGTATTGCTTGGGACGCGTACAGCGAGTTCCCAGAGGAAGAGTATGTGCTCTGTGTGGCAATAGTGTTGGCTGGAGACATTGTTCTGCCCATGGAAGACAAAACTCTACCTGAAAAGGAAGGTGCTCCGGCTCTCTGGGCCTCAGTTGCAAACGGAGATGTTGTTGCTGAAAAGGACGCTGAATGGCCAGGCAGATGTGATTCTACTGGGGAAGAAAAMCCTGGTTGATGCTGTGGGTCTGCCGTTTGYGTGTGGTACAGTTGTTGCTGTTGTGGATGAGGAGTGGAGGGCGATGGTACAGCCGAACTTGTTGTTGTTGATGGTGGAGTTGGACCTGGGTAGGTTGTTGAGGGCGAGTTGATATAATTGTTTCCGTATGCGTTGCTCATCAGTTGAGATGCATTAAACGTTGAGTAAACCAAGTTGAACAATTGTGTAATTTCTTTATTTAGCAGCACATTGTCACTTGTGGTGTTTTCGTGTGTAAATTTGTTGTAATCCACCGGTTTACTAATTGTCCACAATTCCAAACAGTGAGTGAATGCGAAAAGGCAACATTTTTTAAAGATCGGTTTCTTAGCCATTCCTAATAATTTGATCAGTAACTTGATATAGTTGGTCATATCTGATGTGGATTTGAAAACAACAAAGGAAAGGTACTCTGTAGCGTAAAGAAGTTCTGAGTTGTATATGTTTAGTGAAGAAGGAAGCGCAAAAGGTTTTTTTTCTGAGGTGGAACTCGTTTTGTTACTTGTTGAGTGCGCCGAATACTCGTTGTTGTTGTTGTTAGTGGTGGTGGTGTGGAAACTATCTGAGCTTTTGATTGACCTAATATCCTCAGTTGCTCCGTCGTGGTCATTTTGAGTTTGTTGATGGTGGTTATGGTTTTGATTTTTTTTAGTMTCATTTTCTTCATGAAACTTGGAAGCTTTCCCAGTTCTGTAGACCGTTGTGTAGTTGTTTCCTACAACTCTTGCTGATGAAGGAAAGTGTGCTTCCAACTGTGCAGGAGAAACCAAAATTTGTTCCAAAAAGTGATAGTAATCTTTTGAGTTGGAGGCTGCAATGTAGTGGAGCAARTATTCGATATTRGTGTCGATTTGATCTCTCAACTCTTTGATCCCGATAATCTTATCCCAATGTTCTTCTTCGCTATCATTGAACGGTTGTTGTTTGTCATTCCCTGATGAGKACGTTGACGATGGGTTTTGGTTTTGGTTTTGGTTTGCAGGTGAAAAAAGCGATGACGATGGTATTTTTGCATTGAGTTTTGCTTGTTGTTGCATTTTAGTCAAAGACCCATCCAATAATTCGTTTTTTATGATTGGAAGTAAAGTTTTGTCATTGTTGATGATTTTTTTGATACAAGTTTCCAATTTGTAGGTTGATTTCAATGGAATCAAAAATTTCAAAATTTTTTTAAACAATCTTGGATCCAATTTTTTGGGAGCATGTCTTGAAGTTTTGTTAATATCATTTTCATTCAATGGTGGAAAATGCTGATTTTGTATAATTCCGAAAATTAAAACTTTGAAAAATTTCTCATCTTTTTGTAAAGAGTAACAAAAGTATTTATCAAAATGTTGTTTCTTTTCACTTAAACTCAATTTTTTATAAAAAGGTGTTTCATAATATGCATAATTGACTTCACATATATCACTCAACAATCTTAAAAAAACCAAAATATAATTTGAAATCCCAATAGATTTGATAGGATATTTTGTATTTTTTTTGCACGTTCTGTATCGTGGAAGAGTTCTTTCATTTCCATGAGGAGAAGTGTCTGTGCTTGGAACATTGATGGTGAAAGTTGTTGTATGAGTATTAGCTGTGTTTGATGTGTTTGCACTTGCATTATCATTATCCAGTTCATTTGAATCGTAATCTTGATAATTCATTATTCTTTCGTTTGTTAATGAGACATAATTGGTTGAGAATTCTTCAAATTTTAATAATCGTTCTTCCAAAAAAACAATGATGTCTTCAATCAATACATTGATGTTATTATTGATACTATAATACAGTAGCGATATTTTGCATTTTTTAAAATACTCTTCTTCTTCAATGTTTTTGTAGGAGTTGCAAAAATTGGGATTATTGGGCAAGAATTTGATCAAACATCTCAAAATGTGTCTTGAATAATCCAGTTCGTGATTGATTGATGGGATATCTTCACCAGAGTTATTGGACATTGTTGTTTTTGTAATTTATTTTTTGTATGTTTTTCAGAATTGCCAATATGTTAAAATCACACTGTTATCGGTTGTCTTGTTGTTCTTACTTTCTTTCTTGGTACGTGTTTGTTATTGGAGTTGTTATGTCGAGCTTGTTGTTTGTATTTACTTATCTGATATTTTGGTTCGTGTTTGTWAGGAAAAGGTAGAGTAATTCCGAAACATGCTCAAAGCATATTTGTWWATAYATATATATATATATATATATATGTAGATACGTAAATGAAAATAGATGGGTGTAAAAAAATCTAAGTATATAACTGAATAAAAAAATTATTGGAAGATTTAAGTTTAGTCGAGTTTAGTTACAGTAAGAAATCATAACAGTCGAGTATCAATTTTGGAATAGAACATTAATGTTGAAGATAAAAAGTTTAAAATTCAAGAAAACCAAACCCTTAATCTGACATTAATAACTTGATGAACTCATGAATTAATGACCTTATTCAATAAAGAACTAATAAATTTCTAAACTAATTTACTCAATATCAATAAAACTAACTGTTAAAGGATTTACAACATTTAGGATTAACCCAAAAAA
>LPNM01000012.1:275955-306462 GCA_001747045.1 Hanseniaspora osmophila | reverse complement strand
AAAAACAACTAGGAAAAGGCTCTCAAATATTTTTATAAAACGCTAAAAAATTCAACGAAACAAATGAAAACAACAACTAACAACAACCAAGGAAGKACTAACAAGTAACGATAAAAATAATAATAATAATAATAATAAAAGACATAAAAGCTCACAAAATTGCTGTGTAGCTTGAAGTATTTAGTGTTCAAAGTGTTTACTGTTTGATGTCTCAATGTCTAATGTCTAGCGTTGAATGAAAATGCTGAGTAAAAAAAATCTTAAACGACATTACCACCTATTGCTGTAGAAGAATGTAATGGATTTTATTAGCATCTGAAAAAATTAAAATAAAATAAAGAATCAGTAAAACAATACAATATATAGAAAAGACAAATATTACGAGAAAAAAACAAAGAAATATAAACTGAATTATAATTGGACAATAGACAGAAAAGACAAATTTTTAAAGAAGGACAAATAGAACAAATGAAAAGACAAATACGGCATTGAAAAGGACAAAAGAAAGACAAAAAGGGACAAAAGACAAAAGATTAAAAGATCAAAACGCAAAAATAAGACAAAACAAAAAGTGAAAACCTCAACCGTTTAATTCTAAATTTAATTTATTTAACTTGTAAAGAGTATGCTCGCAGACCGGGATAATTAATGAGTAAAGGGATTTAAGACAAAATGTTGTTTGCTCTAAAAATATCCTGGGTGAGCGGGTCACCACAGAAATGGGATACACTCCAAAGGGACAAAGATAGATACACTGATAGTGTTCGGGTACGATATGCCACTATAAACAAGCAAAACAAAACAAACTAAAAAAAAATATAAAAAACCAAAACACTAAAAATACAAAACAATACGGCCTTTTATTACCAAGCTTTGAGAAAATTAAACGGTTGCTTAGCTGGGTGCATTGGAAGTAAAGAGAAAAAAAAAAAAAAATACATATATTGCTTAGAAGAGAGAGTTTTAATTAGGAGTTGCACAGGCACGTGGATATAACACGAACGCGCGCGCGCGYGTGTGTGTGTATACACGGGACAAGTGTAAATAACACAATTGATTGAAATATTAAATGTTCATATTAGAGGAAACACATAGTGCTTGAGTRAAACATTTACAACAGGTGGTTTTCAAAACAAAATACAAAAATTGTTCTTGTTTTTGTCATTTTTAGGTTCGAGGAGTGTCCCAGGGGAAGTAGAAGGGGTGATATTATATCTRCTCGCTTTGCTTGTGGTCAAAGATCTCTTGGTCAAATTTCTCTTAATAAATATGTCATTTRTCTTTTTGTCTGTYTCTTCAAACAAATAGTAGATGATCTTGTGGGAATGGTGTCTTTTCAGTAACCGGAAATTCAAAGCTTTGAGCATGATGCTGTTAACAAAAAATTCATCATTCATGTATCTGGAGTTGTTGATGCAAGGAAGAGGTAGCACCARAAACAAGAGTCCTCCAGGKAGCCCAGTTGAAATGTTTGTGCTCGCATCTTTAAGAAACAACTTTATCCTTTTTAACATTTCTCCGCGCTTTGTATCAACGGGTACAAAATTAAGCACCATCGAACAGCTAATCAGATCAAACACTTGACTTTCTTTGTCTTTTGCAAGAATTTTCCCATCCCGGATATTAGCCCCTTTTTTGATAAACCCTGGCAATGGCCGTTCCATAAAATCTTGTTTCTTAATCAGTCCCGTGTCATTGGAGTTCAAGTCAATTCTTTCCACAGAGCTGATAAGTTTCGGGGATCGGCTGATGTAGTTGTTTGCATTCAAACATCCAATCTCTAATGCACGCATGTTGTGGTACAGCAATTGGTTTTCACARTCCACAAGTCCCTTTTTTTCATCGTTCAGCTCGTTCAGCCATTTGATCAGAAACTTGGACGAGTCACCGCCGCGCTTCGTGTCTTGGCCCATGATCGAAGCCAACTGGTATTTTTGTAATCCTCCATTGGTGTGAATCTCATCAGTAATGTACTGCAGCAGTTTGACGTACTCTTTGCATTTGCTTTCCTGTTTCCCAGTCTTGTCGACACCTGACAACGCAGCAGGTCTGGTATCGCTTTTCAGTTTCAAAAGTTTGTCTTCCAAATCCTTTTTGCTGTCATTATTACCACTAGTTACAAGCTCTTTTTTCCAAAGGGGTTTGTTTTTCTGGAAAAATTTCGTCAGGATCCGGTAATTCTGCTCTTCATCTGCATCTTGGATGCCCAAAAGCTCATTGCATCCGCACAATTGAGCAGTTTTTTGCATGGACAAGTCCATAAGTAAGTTGATCAGAGTTTTACGGCATTTGATCAAAAAATGAAACCTTCTGATTATCTTTCTCGTTTTTGAAGGCTTGATCACCGTGGGTTTGACTTTGCGGCCAGTCACAGTTTTCCCGGAAATCGTTCTGCTGTTTTTGCTGCCAAGTAGTGCCATCGCCTGTGTGTGTGTGTGTGTGTGTGTGTTTGTGTGTTTGCGTACCTTTGCTACCTGCTTCTTTTTAATTAATATCACCTTTCTTTGTCGTATTGCATTTATGGGTTTTATTCGGCTCGCAGGGAATTGCAGATCATATCGTTTCTTTTTTGTTTCTTTTTTTTGTTACTTTTCTTTGTGTGTTTTTTTTTTTCTCTGTAGTTTTCCGCGCTTTTGCTTCAAAGGTCCTCATTCTTTAAATGACCTTCGCGGTTGTCATGACAGAAACCAGAGCAAACAAACAAAAGATAACCACCTAAAGCTATTGAACAATATGTCTGTCCAAAACAAGAATAAGAGAAACTCCAGACCAACAGGTCCGACTTTTTCTCAGAAAAAGAAACAGAAAAAATCTGCATCTTCGTCATCCCTGCACAAAAATAAGGCATCCAATGATTATCAAGTGGTCAATTTGAATGCATTGCCATGGAAGAAAATCGAAATTAACGAAAACGAAGTGACAAACAGTGATTTTGGTGGGTTTTACGGGCTAGAAGAAATCGATGGCGTAGGGTTGAAGGAAATCGATGGGAAATTGCAGTTTGTAAGTACAAAAGCCCCTACAGACACCACTGCAAAGGATGAATCCGATGGAAAAGAAACCAAAGTGCCACCTCATACTATGGACGACATTGAATTTGATGAAGACGCCACTATGGAAGATTTAATCGAGTTCAAAAATTTGGACGATATCCAACCTGGAGAACTTAGTGTTGCCTCGGGAAGCGATGACGAGTGGGATGCCAGTGATGCTGAGGAAATTCAGGAAAAATTGCAGAGTGAAGTACARGGAGAAGAAGAGGAATCCGACACTAATGAAGACCCAGACAGAGACCTGAAGCAAAACACATTCAACTTGCTTGCCGACGTTTTGGACATTGAAGACGGAGACCAGCCCCCAATGCTGGAAGAGTGGAACGCATTGAACTGCCACCTGTCGTACACCACCATGCAAGGGTTGGCCAACTTGGGGTTCACGAAACCAACAGAAATCCAAGCGAAATGTCTTCCGCTTGCCATCAACGAGCACAGAGATATCTTGGGAAAGGCTAGCACAGGGTCAGGTAAAACACTGGCTTACGGAATTCCAATCTTGGAGAAGCTGGTTTCCAAAGTCAAAACCACCACCTCCGCCTCTACCAAAAACGGCAAAAAAAAAGATATAGAAGATGACATACCGGTGGCCGTTATTTTTACTCCAACAAGAGAACTAGCACACCAAGTCACAGAACATTTGTCCAACTTGGCAAAACACTTGATCAAGAACAACCCATACATGATTTTGTCCCTAACAGGAGGTTTGTCCATTCAAAAACARGAAAGACTTTTGATGAAATACAAGGGGAACGCAAAAATTGTGGTGGCTACACCAGGTAGATTTTTGGAACTTTTGGAAAAAAATCAACAACTAATCCAAAGATTCAGCAGAATCGAKTATTTGGTTTTGGATGAAGCAGACAGATTACTACAAGACGGACATTTTGACGAATTCGAAAAAATTATGAAATTCTTGTCTAGATCAGCCAAAAAAATCAACCCACAAAAGTACTGGCAAACTTTAGTGTTCTCTGCCACTTTTTCTTTGGACTTGTTTCACAAGCTAGACAACACGTCATGGAAAAATTTGAAAAGCAAACAAAATGATCAAGATAGCGAAATGGAGCAAGTCGTAAAACACTTGATGAGCAAAATCCATTTTGGATCAAAACCACTGGTRGTAGACACCAACCCAGAACAAAAAGTGGCCTCCCAGATCAAAGAGTCTCTTATCGAATGTTTGCCAACAGAAAGAGATTTGTTTGTCTACTATTTTGTGACCATGTTCCCGCAAACTTCTTTGGTTTTTTGTAACTCCATCGATTCCGTCAAAAAACTAAATAGTTATTTGAACAACTTGAAGATTTCGTGTTTCCAAATCCACTCTTCAATGACTCAGAAAAATAGGTTGAAAAACTTGGAAAGATTCAAAGAAATCTCTAAAAAAAACACAGTGTTGGGCAAACCAACCGTTTTGATTGCAAGTGACGTTGCCGCAAGAGGTTTGGATATCCCAAACATCAGCCACGTCATCCATTACCATCTACCAAGAACAGCAGACGTCTACATTCACAGAAGTGGGAGAACTGCAAGAGGAGAAAATTCTGAAGGTGTGTCCGTGATGATTTGCTCTCCACAAGAAGCTATGGGACCATTGAGAAAACTTAGAAAATTGCTACACTCGGAAAAGCCAAGCGACATAGTAAACGCAAAGGGTAATCCAGTGACAAATAAAAAAAAATGGCAAAAAGATGTCAAGCCTTTGGTTATCGAATCCGATATTTTAACTCAATTGAAAAAAAGAAGCAGCATTGCAAACGAGTTGGCTAACCACGAGATTGCTTCCAAATCTCTGAGTAAAGAAGAAAACTGGCTGAAACAAGCGGCCGATGATTTAGGAATTGACCTGGACTCTGATGAAGAGGACAGAGACGTTATACTRGCGAAAAATAAATTGAAAAAAGTTAACAAGACATTGGATAAAAATGAAGTAAACACCTTGAGATATCAGCTAAACGTGCTTTTGCAAGAACCAATCAGAAAAGATTTGAGAAGAAGCTATTTAACCGGTGGTGCAGTCAATTTGGCAGACTTTATTGTYAAAAACAAGGGACACAATAACATCATTGGACACGAAAAAACAGATGCCTTGGAGCAACTAAAAAAGAAAGGTAAAAACAAAAACAAGTCTAAAAATTAAATACGATAAATAAGTAAGTATCTCAATATTTTATTTTGAAAATTCACAATTGGCAACATGTACAACAAAACTCAATCTTCAAATAGCATTTCACAATGGATCTAATGTTTGAAAACACAATTCTAGGCCCGCTGGGCACAAAGGGCCGGCAGGCGTCATTCTTTCCCTCCAGTTTGGAGAAATTCTCCACTCAAACTTTGATAACATTTCAACAAAGGTGATCTTGACCTCGGCCAAAGCTAGCTTTTCGCCCAAGCAGGCACGATTACCCCCATGAAAAGCAGCCATTGTACAATYCTGCTTACAATGCCTCCAGTTGTCTGTAATCTCGTCAATCGAGTGGCCCCATCTGTACGGATCAAACACCGCAGGTCGTTCCCAAACCTTACCATTCCGTCCTGTACCATATACGTTGTATCCAACGTAAGCTCCTTTTGGAACAACAATGTTGTGGTCTAACGCTGTTTTCTTCACTGTGCACCTGTTGATGATTTGACTCAAAGGCGGGTACATTCTAATGGTTTCATAGATAAAGGCAGTAAGGAGAGGAAGCTTCTCAATTGAATTGAAGCTTTTGTCTGACTCTTGAACCTCTTTTCTAATTTTTTTCTGCCAACAAGGATGCTTGCCAAATAAAAAAAACAAACTGGTTAATAACAATTGCGGATTTTCATGGCCGGCAACCAAAATAATAACCAAATTGTTGACCAATTGGTCTTTGGTTATTTGTTGGTTTCTTTCAGCTTTAATCAAACTCGAGGATGCAAAATTAGTTTGCTCATACTCAAAGTTGTTCATCAAGCTGCTTGTGACTTTCGCAAGTAAGGTTTCCCTAAATTTGGCTACATCTTTCCTGGCTTTGACTCTACTCGGAATCGGTAAATTGTCCAAAAAGGGAAATGTTAAATAAAGCGGCTGAAAAATTTGCGACTTGACCAATTTCAATTGCAAGTGCAACTCTGGATCACCATTTCCAAGTGTTCCAAAGTCAAGACCCAAAGCAGCTTCCGAAATATTTGCTAATGCTAGCCTTTGAATTGGGTCGGTCATTGCAACAGTTCCACTTTTGCAGTTGGTTTGTTCTGCATTGCACCCCAGCATGTCCAACGTTTTCGAGCTATCATCGTTTGCTGTTTTTTGGAAATCCATACATTTTTGTTTTTTTTGTACAGCTGTTTCTTGGCCTGTGCTTGCAATCAATGTCAAAGTCGAATCCATTGATGGTTTCAACATTTCTTTCTCAGTCAACTTACTCTTAATCATGTCTGAAAACAATGTGGCGTTTGTGAAAAAGATTTTCTCGTCATACTGCGTAAGACCCAGAGTCATTGTGTTTCTAAACACCCTCCATATTTTCCCATGAGCTGAAATGACATTTTCCCCCGTATATGCAGCTATAACGCTTTTGGAAACTTTCAAATGGTTTCCGCTCTTGGCATAAGTTTGTTCTTTTTTAAAGATTGTTGCCAAATATTTTGGATGGGAAAGCAAAATGTTCCATCTTCCACCAAAGTATATTTTCACAGCGCCATGTTTTTCCATAGGCTTTTGCAAATAAGTGCTGTAAATTTTTTCCTGATCACATTTTGTGAAAAATGGTAAAAAAGATACATAAAATGGGATGGTTGGAATGGTTGAGGGAAAATTCCATGGAGGAGTGAAGTAAATGTAGTACACCGCAAGAAGCACAAAAAGCATTCCCAAAAGTATGTTTGCTATCCACAACATCTCCCCTATTGTCGCGAATGAAGTTTTAGGCCCGTGTTTTGGTTTTGAAGTGTGTAAAATTTTTGTTGCAAAACTTGTTTGAACAATTGAGGATGGCCTCAAGCAAGCACAAACAGTATTCTAACTTGTTTCTGAGTTTATATAAAGACAATTTGAAGAGTCGCTTTGTTATTTGCCATGTCATTTTTTTTTTCTGGCTATAAATAAGGCAAGGTTTTTGTGACACGATCAAATGATATGGTTTGTAAATATTGATAAAAAACAACTTTTCAACAATGCCTAATGTCACTGTCTGTACCTTAATTGGAAATTTATTTTGTAGCTTAAAAGTGGCATTAATGAAACCAAAAATATTAAGGTGAAAAAAAAAAAAAAMAAATAAATAAATAAATAACAGCATGAATAGTTGTTATACTGTATGACAAACAAAAATGCGTGTCATTCAAGGCAACTTTGCAAATACTGGCGCAGGTTGAAACTTGCCGCATTACATCAACACAGTATAAGCAAAAACAATGCGCAATTTTTCCACACTTATAATTTATGACATTTTTTATTAACAATGTGTTTGTACTAAATAATTAATATACACTGACCTAGTAATGAAGCATCAAAGCATTAAAAAAAAAAWAACACAGAATTRATTAATTGCCCAAGTATTGAGAGAAAAAAAAAAAAAAGTCTGACACAAAAACAGCAACCTYGGCTTGAAAAARGACGAATGTCGCAATAATTACATTAGCTGTTTTGTTATTTTTTTTTTTGGTTTTTTTGGTTTTTTTTTTTCTTTCGGTAGCCAATGATACTGCTTTGCCAACACGTTTATGTATGCACGATGATACTTAGATAAAGTCGAATTCCCCTTCATCGTCATAGTACTCTTCTTCAGATTCTTCAACCAACTGTTCAAAGTTAACTTTGTATCTTAGCATGGCACCGACACCACCAAAACCAGAAACAAACTGAGCACCTTCCGAGGATTTGTCGGTGATGAATTCCAAAGTGGCACCGTAGTTTTTATAGTTTTCTGCTAACCATTCGATCAAAAGCTGTTCGTGAACCATTTCCATTTCTTGGCCGGTTTCTTTATCTAGAGCATATGATTTATCATCTTTCTTTGGATCCACTTCCACAACAACTTCTTTACCTTCAGAGTCTTTGTAAGTGTATCTCATGATTTCCAAATTTTCGTAAACAATCAAAGTTTCAACAGCACCCAAATCCAAGGCTTTCAAAGTGTCTTCAACCCCGTAACAAAATTTCCCCGTATCTTGACTGATTTCATCAAAGTATGCAGTGATCAATTTCTTTTCTTGAATGAATTTGACATTGGCTAAAGCTTCAGCGGACAAATCAATGGCTTGATTAAAACCGTTTTCACCACCATAAGAAATATCAACAATCTTCACAATCTTGTCAACCAATCTGTTGTCGAACAAATCAGATTTTGCCAAATCGGTCTTGAAATCCGCAGAACCTGCTAGAACCAACCCTTTGACGTTGACTTTGTCGTTTGTAATGAAATTTTGAACAGCGACTTCAGCAACTTTTCTCACATAATTGTGTCTTTTTTCTTCTCTCAAACGAGCAAAACGAAGGGCRGATTGACCACCTCTCCCGTGTTTTTTTGGCAAATCAACAGTGAATTTGTGCAAAACCGTTCTGGTGTTACCACTAACAACACCGAATAGAGAACCTTGACCATCCATGACAATGAAACCAAACTTGTCGTCAGCTTCCAATAATTCACTCAAGACTTCGGTGTGAAACTTGTTGTCACACATGTACAAGGAGGTGTTGATAGGTTTGTAAGGTTCAATATCAAAAGTGACTCTTTTTTCTTTTCCGTCTTCAGTGATGATATCACCACAGTACAAAACTAACCCGTTTGGTGGAATTTTGGTGTACAACTTCAATTTTTGTTGAGTGGACGTAATGGCCGACAAAACAGACAATCTGTTGACTCTCGATTTAATGTTGGAGGCAGTACCGTATTCATCGGTCAACATTCTTTGTGTCAAAGAAACCTGACCCTTTGGTGGGATGACCAAAGAAATCATAGAAGTACCGTTCCCTCTGGCGGCTTCCAATTGTTTGATCAATTTTTTGACTTTCCAGATTTCRATATTTTTTTCAGCGTCGTTCTCCATAGTTGGTGTTTCTTAGTTCTTTCTTGCAGTCTTGAGGTATTGGTTTTAATAAAAATAAAAGTTTTAAGTTTCAAAGGTTATTTGAACATCACCCAACTTTTCAACCGCTTGCCCATCGTCCAATACTATACACCTAAGGGCTATTGCAATACCTTGAGCCTGAAAAAATTTTGAAAATATTCGACTCGAAGAAAGCACCTTGAATCACGAGTGTTTGTCAATTACGTAGAGCATAATTTCTTTTTTCTTTTTTTTTTTCTTCGGCTTGTGGTCTTGTGAAGTTCTGCGTCTTTTCTTATTTGGACAAGCCACAGACCAAAAATCACTATAACAAAAACAAAATGCACAAAAAACGTCAAATTACGTAAAAATCTCGATAGTATCACTTCGCACGAATTAAGGCAGCATTTGAAGGGCCATTCAAGTCTAGAGATTGTCACATGACATGTACAAACAGGGCCGGATGGTTCTTTCTCAGCTATTGAATGTACCACCCTGAGATAAAATATAAAGTAAATAAGCTGTTTAAATTACACAGTATTGTATAACGAAGCGTTTCTGAAGTTGTAATCCTAGTATCCAAAAAAGCAAGACGTTGATGTAACACACATAAAAAAGCAGTTGCAGGCTTCACTCAGGGAGAGAAAAAAAAATGGCAATCTGCAATCACTACCCGCTTCTCAGTCTAAGTCCGAGTTGGACAAAATRTCGTAGTCGTCTAGCTCTTCTTCATAGGCGCTTTGGAGATCATCGCTGATGTTTTCCTCGTCAGATTCATCGGCACGTTCATTGTCATCATCGGTAGGAACATCGTTGTCAAGTCTACTAGCCGGCGTGTCTGCAAATGTGCCTTTCGTATCGTGAAAAAGAATACCTCTTTCTATTTTTTTCAATGTCTCTTCGACAGACAAGACATCAGGACTGAATGTGACATTTTCAGATGRATAAGAAATTTTTGTGCTAGATTGCTGTGTTTTTACTRRGTTTTCTCTAGCCGCTTCTTGTTTCAAAGCAGTTTTCCCCTCAACAGATGGGTTCAACAACACTGGATGAGCCAAAGTTTTTGTAAAGGCCTCATATAAAACCACAGGCWCCTTGAAAAACTTGCTCTTGTGCATGATTTTCACTTCAAAATGCTCCGATTCATTCAGGAAATCGCCATCCTGGAAAACGTGATTGAAATTGATTTTAAAAGAATCCAACGGTTTTACTTCTTGGGACTTTGACATTTGCAGGTAGCATTTCACCATTTTGTGAGTTGACTTTCTGACAAAATTGAAGTTCAAAATACAGTTGGTTGGAATCGTGATGTTGTTTGAACTGTTTAGAATTTTGAAAACCATTTCTTTCTTATTCTTGATACCAAAATCAACGTAAATTCCAGGATTCCCAAGTTTTCCAGAAAAGTTTGGGGTAGTTGAAAAGCCATCTTTGGACGAAGTCAAAGTCGATGATGAAAAGCTCTCGGCAGTCTTTGCAGAAGGAGTTGGAAACACAGATTTCGGTAATGTTTTAGGCAATAAAGCTTCATACTGAATCAGCAACTCGTCGTAGTTGACAACTTTGTTCATCACACCTCTCAATTTTTCAACGGTATCCAACTTGGAAAAAAAATCAAATAGATCTTTGTCCTTATCACTGATATCAAAAACAACATCAGTGTGCGTTCCAGAAGATTTGCAACTCGTCTTGCTTTGCGTGCTTGCAGAGACATTGCCATTGTTCTGTGCTGCAGACTCAGATTCAGRRCTTGAAGATGAAGAACCAAAAAAAGGGGCAGCCATGTAAGCGGATTGAGAGCGGTACGAGTCYGGGGTTTTTATCTTCACCATGTTGTGGAAACTCTTATGGGACCCGCTTTCCACTTTGGCGTCTTCACAGCTGGAGCACAAATCGTAGTTGTAGCACTCCAAACACTTGTATCTGTCACCTTTAATAGGCTCTTGGTGGAAGTCGTTGGCGCTCTCGGTGATTTCTTTGTCGCACTTCCCATCACAGTATACATATTTGTGTACAGGGACGTACGCTTGGTTGTTTGGATTTTCAGCTGTTTTACCAGAAACACCTTCAGTGGAAGCTGCTTGGTGGCTAGTTTTCAAGGACTCGGCAATATCGTTTAAATGGGTTAACAAGTCGTTCCACTGTGTAAGTGGTATACCGATTGTGGGTTCAGACATTTTTTTATKGTTCACTAMGCTTTTTTGGTTTAGTGTATTATTTTGGGATTTTTGATGGTATTGGACAACACAACAGAGAGATAAACTAATTAACAAAGAAGTCTAACATACACTGCCCAACCGGTATCATAAAWCGAGTCTACTTCAAGACCGAAGAATCAGAAAACCAAAAAGGTTGATAAACAAGTTGACAGCACAATTATAAATATTCCAACTCTAAATTACTCCCGTATGTTGCAAATCAGCTMGAATTAAAATAATAAATAACACATAGATAACACACAGTTTGTACCCCTATCCATATCGCTTGATCGAGATTATTCGCTATCTTTTATCTCTGTGGCACATCACCTATTTTGCATCRAACCTGCCCGCCTTTTTTTTTTTTTCTTTCCGGGCTGTGTTGTTTTTGTTCTTTCCTTCCTTYCTTACTTGAGAAACACTRACTGCATTATTTGATTCCATAGGTTACCCATGTTCACGGCAGAGCGTTGGCMGAGCGTTAGCAAAGCCTTCYTGATAACACACTGCATCACGTGGTGTAAAGGTGCATTGAGCCGGCCATTGTTGATATCGGAATTAAGAAACCACTACAGCATCAAAAATATTGGTACTCGTCGCATGGTGAGCACACACATATAGCCTCATAAACAAACTCCTATTAAATATATTGTACATAAATTAGATATTAAATGGGGAAACAATACTTTGCATCTCTCAGACAATGCTTAAAAATCTCTTTTCTCAAAATCTGGTGGGTCACCTGTGTAGTAAGGCTTACCTTGCCCGTTGAACCCGGTGTAGTCGTTTCTCACATCAACATTGAAACTTCCCGAGTATGCCACCTGATTGTCTGAAACCCCCATTGGGTCTTTGGCAATCCAAATGATTGGTGGTTTTTCATCCAATCTTGGGTATTTGTACGGGCTATTGTCTTTGTCAGCTGGGTTTGGCATGCCGTCTTCGTTGATCAAATCAAACACCTTAGGCAATCTCTCTCTGACTTCTACAAAATTGTAGCTGCTGGATGGGTGGAAAAAATTGTACAAAACTTTTTTAATTCCGTGTCTGTTCAAACTTTCAGTGTTTGCAAAATTATCCGGATACTCAGAAACGTTCACTCTCATGTTGTGTTGGGCTATTCTCGAAGAGGCTCCTCCAACCTCGTTGATAGGAGGAGGYTCCAAATTTTGAATGTCCGCGTAGTGAAGTTTATGGAATCTCAGCCTGGCATCCTCAGAGCTCTCACTGTTGATGTTGCTCAAGCTTTCGCCATTGGCAGCTGCAGTGTTGCTGTTAAAGTCTTGGGAACCACGGTGCTTCTTGATGTCTTCTTCCACAAAAGTGGATTTTCTCTGCAAAGAATTGCTTGTCAGTGTGCTTGTTAGAGAATTTTTGTGAGTATTTGAAGGTTCTCCGTTTGCATTAGTGGTCTTTGTTTGTGTTGCACTCAGCTCGTTGGAATCATCAAAAACATCCTCAGGCCCTTGATCTGCATCCTCAGATAAGTAGTGAGCTCTTCTTAGTTCTTCGTCCGTGGCAGGTCTAATTTTCTGATGGCCCTGTTCGATTTCCGTTACTTCGTTTTCCTGTTCCTCTTCCAACCCGTCTTCCAAGTCCTTGTAATCTTTCCAACCTTGGTCTTGATGTGGGTATTTTGCATAGACATCTGGATCGATGGCATCAAATGGATCTACAGGAACGCCATTCATACGTAAAATCGACAATGGAACGATATCCAATAGCGGCAAAAATCTTTGTTGGAGATACAAATGAGACAACACCGTTACCACCATGATCACCACTTCCAACACCAAACACCCCCAGTTTTTCCCCATAATAAACAACCCTAACAAACAGATTTCAGCCAAATACAAGGCACAAAAGATATTAAACAATGCTCTCACGTAATTTTTACCCTTTGATTGGAAAGCAAAGGCCATGACGTAATTCAACGTGTAGATGTAGGCAATGTACATCAAGGTTAGACATATAGTAGAAAACACCAAAATGATTGGAGCGATAATCGAGTAGACTAGCATAATGACAACAAACAACTCCATAACTGGATACAACACCCCCCACGAAGGAGCAGCCAAAGTGTTCCATCTCGCCCATTTCTGTCTAGGAGTCTTGTCCAAAAGTTTGCCCAACACTTTGGAAAGAATCAATGGAACCAACTGTAATAAAATACCACTTGGAAAACTCAAACCTTGCAACAAAAAGTTTACAATGTAGAAATTGGACGCTTTAGGCAAGTTTTGCGCCAATAGCGTCATTGCCAAAGATGGTTTCTTAATGATTGCTTTCACTGTAGCAGAAGCACTTGAAGCTGCTGTGACCACAATAAACACCTCAATGACCTGRAATGCATAATACCATTTTTGACAGTAGTTGTCTATTTCTTGTAAAGTCAACAATCCACTRAATTTCCCAGCCATCTTGATGAAAACAGGAACAAAAGACATCAATAAAGCCAACAAGATCGTTGGTAGCAACCCTGTGATCAATCCCAAAATAACCTTTGGACAATTATTAATGAAATTCAAAAACGGAACAATGCTGGTCAAATAATTGATGTTGGAAATACAACCAACAACGGCAACAGGAATGGCCCAAAATATRATCATCATKGTCAAGACAAAATTGGTCAACGTTTTTTTGGCTTTCCGTTTTTTCATGTCCATACCCAAATTTTTCCAAACCAAATCGTCTGGAGAAACACCAATGTATTTGTCATTAAAGGGTTTCTTGAACATCTGTTTCATGGTGTTTTGAGCAAGGTTCCCCGCGGCTTTGATTGCCCCAGTGGCATGGCCTTTGATCCCGTGCTCCCCGTTGTGCAGCGGGTGCACGCCGCTCAAAACAGATTCACCAAATATATAGTCGATGGACTGGAAACACTTTTGGGCATTGTACTGGTCTTTGAAAGTGATGAAAACGGCACCAACGGAATCAAAATTTGTTTCCCAGTTTTGCTGATATTTGCTGATTTTTTTGTTTAATTTTTCCAAATTGTGGAAATAGTATTCAATAGTGTCAACTTGTTTCCCACTAACCAAAGGAATGGTAATTGGGGATTTGCCCAAAGTCTGGGTTGGTCTTTTCCCCGTGTATGATTGGAAATCGTTTTCCGGTTTCCCGTTTAACTTTTCTGGGAACTGGTTTTTCTTTTCCCATTTGTTTCTTTTAGTAACACATTTTGTCACCAAGTTATTCAATAATTTTTCCAATTTGTTTGCATATTTTTCTCTTTCGTCACAGCACTTGTCCAAATCTTCAAAATTTTTCCCAAAGACAATTTTTTCGATGTTATCAAATTTGTTGTACAAGATATCTTTATCGATTTTGATCATATCCACCTCGGTAATAATCACTGTTCTGGAGCTGACCAAAGACTTAAAATATGGTGTTGTTTCAATTGCATGTTTCATTGTCACGTAGTAATACAACTCTCTGTAAACAATATAGATGATCATTCCGAAATAAGCCCAACTCAAAAAAACATGTGCATAAAATCTTTTGTGATTTACCACATTGGACATTCCCAACAATTCGAAACCTTTTAAATTGTACCCATTTGTTGCATTCACCGGTAATAAGATTGGAAACAAAATAAAGCATCCTAGCAAAGACACGGCCCCAAAAATRGACAAGTATCTAAGAAAAAAATACCCATCAATAGAGCAATGTTGGATTAGAAAAGAGTGTGGTTTGGAAATCAAAAACGGTACCCATTCAAAATAGCCTTTTGGTATGGGTTCTTCCACTTTTTCTGATGTTTTCAATGTTTTGATGTCCATTTGCGGGTCATTTACTCTTGGTTCATAAACCCTTTTCTCTCTTGGTCTTAGTTTAATAAACAGAATAACAAACACGCCKGCTACTATCCCATTAAAAATYAGAGACGTAACAAACGCAGAAGTTGAAGAGGATGCACTGGTGTCCGTAGTGCTCATTATTTTTATTTGCTATAAGTTTTATTCTTGATTTTTTGTGGTTTTTTTTTATTTTTCGTTTAACTTATTGTTATGATAGGTGGGCAGTTGTTKGAATTAACCAATACTGCAAAGACCAACTACTTCGRAAAGTGTAAAGAGGTTCAAGTATATATATATATAAAAGAAATAGTAGAAGAACTTGAGCGCGRTTGTAACCAAAACGTGTTGAAACAAAWTTTTTGCAAAAACGGCCTTAAAYAATTAWGCTATAATTGTTTTTTTATATTATCTACAAAAAAATTTGACACCATTTTTTTTTTTTTGGTTCAAACCAGAAATCGAACTTCTTTCTTTGATATTCAAGATCTATATTACAGAACCTTGTTCTGTTTTTATATAGTTATCAATAAACCATACAGAAATGGGAAAAGGCKGGAGTCCCTCCCCCCTTTTTTCCGTTTTCTTTTTCTTTTTCTTTTTCKTTTTCTTTTTCTTTTTCTTTTTCTTTTTCTTTTCGTTCCCGAACAACTTTCAATAGCTCGTGGTGATTAACGAGGTAGTTGTTGTTATATCCATGGTAAAATACCCATTCCCATTGTTCCTGATAAGATASTTTTGTAACAAACAATGTACAGAAATAGAGACARTCCACCWATTGTGAGTTATTCTTTCCCCGTTTMTTCGTTCCTGGCAGTTCTGGATTTCTTTTGTTGCAAGTGCGATGTGTCTTTTAAGCCGTGGTAATGATATGCCTGCATGGGTGAACTACCACCAATTGGATGGTTGCCACAACTACCAAAGAGTTGTCTAATAATAGTATCAGTGTACTATAGCTCCAAGTCAACTTGCAAATTTTAATTGGAAAAAAGCTTCTGGAATAAACACTCTTGTTCAGTACCATGTCGCACGAGAAATCGTTCAATATTTTTTTTTTGGTTTCCTAATTTAAGGTGCGTTTTACGCGATGCCAATGAACTGAAAAAATAATGACAAAACTATTTATCTGTATTTCTATTGTTTTTTTTTTAATTTGCATTGTTGTCCCCTAAAATGTTAAGTTCTAAACTGAAGCAAACAAAAAAAAAAAAAAGAATGAAAAAAAGAACTACAACGATTTTGACATCTTAGTGCTCTAAGTATGTTTCTTCTTTTCTTGTAACAAACTTTCCAATTCAGCCGGGTCACGTTGTCTGAACGTTTCTCCAACTCACAGATTTTGTGCCCACACAGGTATCTTCACTGTCTTTTATTTTCCTTTTGTTTAAAAATTCAGTRGAGTTTTTGTTTTTTGCATSAGGTCAGTGGAAACGCGCTTGATCAATGGCATCATTCAAACTACCGGGTCTATCATTTGCAAATAGTTGTGTTTTGTTTTGAATGCTTCCRAYTGTAGTCTATAGCAAAGCCGCATTTTACATCTTGCTAAAAAGGAGTTCATAGTCTATCAACTCAACGCGCTGACGAGAAGAAGTATGTGCAACAGCTCATTGCTCACTGCCTTTCATRATATRATGTCGTGTGCATTATCTTTTTTGGTGTGCTACTTTGTTTTGTTTTTGCGATACTATTGCAGCGGCATCTGCTCTGTTGYTCTTGTCTGAAGRGTCTGGAGCAAGAAATCTCAAAAAAATCTTGGCTGTGACTCAAAWTTAGCTTGGAATATATTCAATCTTCCAAAACAAAAGCTTACCCTCTWTAACGTTAATATATCAAGTGCACSTTTGATTTCTACTCTATGGTTTGGCTCATAAAGCAAGTTGTTAATTCTATGTTACGCTGCTGAACCCCAAWGGTGTGAAAATGATAGAGCAGTATYTTAACCATGTTAKSYTAATAACTTATTGCTTACTAGCMGCMATATAGCCATTATAATAWTAATGGCTATGCTTCAAGTTGATTGTTTTGTGGCAAAAGTTTTTTTCTTGCAGGCGAGGCTAAAGAAAATGACTATTTGGTCAGACTTCAAAGTGCACAATATTGAGCAAWACAGTGTACGGAAAAAAAAAAAAAAATCACWTCAGGTGTTCAGAAACAGTAGTTAARACACAAGGTGACAGTGATTCTGAATAAGCACCACTGTTTACGATTCGTTAAAAACTAAAAGTAGTCGTCAGTRTATTTTTACCCGACCACAAATATGAGTAGAAATAAATTTGAAAATTGTTYTCAGACACACACASACACAGATTATTAATAAAAGAAAAAAAACAAGTTGGTTCAAATCAAAATGAAGTAACGGCTTTGGTTTGATATGTAGAAAACGAAACAAAAAACCAGCACTAACAAGAGTACTTATTTAYCGGGAGATTATTATTAAGATAAACTAGTAGCATATTTACTATTACCAATACAAGAAAAAYAGTTTGCAACCCTTAAAGAGTCTTTTGTATCAAGTACAAAAGTCAGTGATAATAAGATCATTAGCTAGGAACGTTTTTGGAGAGGTTGAAAAAAAAATCCTAAAGGCCAAGAGCAAAATCGATCAACAAAAAATACAAATAAGTTGGAGCAACRCTATGATGAATGAAAACGTAGCCACTATAGGTGTTGGTTCTGAAAACATCAACAAATCAATTTCACATAAAAAGACCCCTCAAATACGTTACGAYAAGCTTGACCTGTTTTACGATGAAGAGACTACTTTACCTGTAAAGTATCCATTCAGRTCTTATCTTCTTTGTTCAAATGACACRAAAATACACTATGACACTATCAACAACACTATCAATACCATTTCAATGGGCACGCCGTTGCATTCAGTACGTCAAGCAAAAACTAGGAAAAAAAGAAGAATACTACAAACATATGCAAGACCCCAAAGAACAGTTGGWTATTCTGAAACCGATGATTTCGAGGCTGCTGTTGARAAAAATGAAGAAGTTTCTGTTTTGTTGGAATGCAAGAAAAATACATCTTTRACAGATTTTGAATTTATGGRARGACAATCTGAAGATTTTTCAAAGAATAACAACTCRAACTTGCWCATGACAAAGACAACYGCAAAAAACCTGAAACGCACTAGAATGCCAAATAAAAATAAAAAAAACAAACTTACGGATAGTGCATCGGAAGAAGAAAATGAAAATGGCATAGATTTTAATTCTGCAAATGGCACTCAAAAGAAACGGAAGTACAACAAAGGAAAGGCAMCAAATAAGCTTTTGAAACCAAGACCCAAAAGATTGATTAAATCAAGAATGCAAAAACAAGAGGAGCAGGATGAATTAGATGAGAAAAATACTTTGTATGTAAAGCAAATGAAAAAATTGAAAGCGGCGCGTGAAAAGGAAAAGAACATCAAAGAAGCTATYAGAAAATTGGAAAAGGGGCTTCCATTGACGTCCTCGACAATTTCGGCTTCATCACTGCTGGCAGAAGTTAGTTCWTCTGAYAACGAAGATTTTTTTGATATCGAATATACAGAAGCTGGAGAAGATGGCAAAAAAGATGATCTAAGGCCTTTGTATCCTCAGGCTCCCCCATCAAAAAGCTCGAGAAAGATACCCGAGCCCAATTTCAACCAGTTCAACGAAGACTTGTGGGATATTCCTCCTAATGTTTTGATAAGAAAGTTATCAATTAAAGATACAGTAGCCAAAACGAGTGACGAACTAAGAAGGGAAGCTTTCTTGCTGGAGATGCTAAAGAAGCGTGCAGAARAACCTCAGCAARGTGAYGAGGAGCTGAAAGATAGACCGGAGGTTGATGGTGGCACGGATTTTGAGCAGGTTAAAGATGTTGATTTCGAAGGGTACGATGATTTCATAATTGTTGGTGCAGATGCGTACTCGCCAGAAATGCTCCATGAGATGCAGGAMGTCAAGAAGGGAAGAAAAATACGGAAAGACTATGTMTTACCCCCGGAACCSTCATGTGTAACAAAAGATCTGCTTCTTGAAGGCAGAAAATGGAGGGCTGCCAGAATGTACTTGTTRAATCCGTTGAGAACTTCTTTAAGAGAGGTCTGCAAGGAAAACAAYGTTTCTGTTCCAACTCTCATAACCTATATGGACGCCACAAGAGTAGCAAGATCTTTGATGACCGGGAAATACTCTGGATCTTCCGTGATTAGAGATTCGACTTTCAACAACAGGGGGAAAAACAAGTTTCCGAAAGAAGTGAGAGATCAGTTTTTGAAAAGAGCTTATGAAAAATTGAATGAAGCGCGTGAAAAAACCGCTCAAATTACRACTGATCTTGGGCTTAGAGACAGGCATCGTGGGTTGCGGTTATTTTTTGACTCACGCGGCACTTCTGGCTCGCAGCTTTCTCCAGGTCCTTCAGCTTCATCAAATTCTTYTGCTTTTTCTAATATGGATTCAAAGSGTTTATCCGGCAGTCCTTTAGGCGTAGAAGCTGACTTTTTTCCTTCTTCTTCTTCTTCTTCTTCTACTACTACTTCTACTACTTTTTCTTCTTCACAACACACGAACCAGATCAATGATTCTACCGTTTATGACAAGAATAATACGGTGGAACTGTATTTACCAAACGAAGATGTAACCATTGTGGATGTTACAGGAAACGCGAAAAGTGAAGAGCTCAGCGGTGAGCTCAAACCRCTTGAATTCATAAGACCGCGCAAAAAGAAGACACCAGAGCCTAATCTTCAGAGAAAAAAAATACAAATCAATGATGTTTCTTTTGAGCCCTCCAAAGTCCCAGATGTGGAGCTTGCGAAAAAAACTCCAGATAGAGCATTTATAGAGGAGAATCCTGCTAAAACGATTTTTGAAAAAACTAAGCAAGATGAATCATTTTTTAAAAGGAGATCCAAAAAACGGTCAGTTGTTAAGCATGATGAGTCAGATGAAAAAACTTTTAAAGAGCCTATTCAAAGCATGTTTTTTAAACCAAATAARAGGCTTTTGAAYGAGATTAACCAAAATGAATCAGTACCAAAAACAATCAATATTGTCAATGAAAACAGTAAAAAAGCGTTTGTTGTGAAGCCATATGAACTGGACAAAGAAAAATTGAAGGTTCCTATTCCAACGATATCTTTGAAACCAGGCGTTCAAACTTTTTCCAAATCTTCATCAAAAGGAGATCAGCTTCGTAAACTGTTCAAAAGGATAATAAAACAACGAGATGAACTCAAAAATGACAACTCTAGYGAAAAGGACTCYGGCACCGCGCTTGAGAACCAYGCCGCTCCGAAGGAAGCTGTTTCATYTTCAACAGAGCAACCAAAAGATATTGAGAAGAAAGATTCTTTGGAAAGYGTTCAGAYCTTGGATCCAGTCACCCAACCTAAAGCAGAAACCCAAATTGACAAACAGRCTACTGAATAATATTTACCACTTGTTGAAGCGCTCAGTTTATCAAGCAAAACAGGTTCTKAGTCGAAAAACCAACAAGAAACAATTGTCTCAGAGCAATTTGAAAAAAGCATTACTGCTTTGGATGGCTGCTCAACCATAATTAAAAGCGCGCAAAACAAATAATTTGGAAACACTAAAATAATGAACAAAAACACTATAAACTTTGCTGCTATAGCAGCAAGGGAAAAACACTACATTGGGTTTTCAAAGTTCTATAAACTTCCCGTACAGTGGAAAAGATAGGTCAAAAAGTCATACTATCAAAACTTTGACTTTGGGGATAACATCAATGAATGATGATTCCTAAGGATGACTCGAGGAAATAGCACAATAGCTTATGACTCTTTTGAGATGACTCGAAACGGTTGTGCCGACGGAAAATGCATATTTAGTCAACTTTGAATGAAGCTGCTAATATAACAATAAGTTSAAACTTTATGGCAACRAAAAGACAAGAAAAAACCAAGTAACCTCMTTTAGGAGTGGAGACTTTGTGTTMTGTTTTTTWTTTTTTTTTCATTTTTATTTTWTTTTTATTTTTTTCAACAAAAACACAATTTCTATCGGCATCAACATAAGGGATAGTAGTGTTTTTGTCTTTTTTTGTTGAATCAGCTCATCTCTTGCTGATCGGCATTTCGTGCCAATTGTGTTCAAARRTGTTACGTTTTTGTTGGGTCATCAGATAATAGCTCTTGTGTAACAAAAATCTATAGCCGTTGGATATGACTCTTGATCTGWGGGTGTTTGGTACTTAGTTTCTTGTATTGATKACAGTATATATTGAGCAAAACTCATCTCGAAATAAACATTTTGTATGTCRTATTCATTGAATCATCCTTTCATGACTCTTGTCAAGATGACTTGTGTACTTTTTTGTGTATTTCCTAYTCCTGCGTTGTTTTACTGTCTATSGTACATYCTTGGTGCGAGTGCTCCCTGTTTTCCTAAGGTAGTCATTTCAAGATGACTACTGAAAATAAACATTTTGAACGCAAGGAAAGAAAAAAACTAAGATTAAAAAGAAATTCTAAAAAAAAAAAAAACAAATATTTCCTGACAAAGCTTTGCAGATTAGCGGTTTGGATTTATTTAATTCATTTCTTTTGTCAACAACGGCAAGAACGGAGAAGTGTGATCACTTAAAAAAAAAAAAAATGGTGCAAACCACCGAGGTTTGTGGCAGGAAAAGTAATTTTGACATCATTCTTTGGTTGTATTTCAGAGCACAYCAAAGTGTRCCACCTTGGAATGACTGAATGGACCCAAAATTTGTATTGTTTTGTTGATGTTTTGTGCAGCTTAAAAAAAAATCATTAAATGAATTGAAYTGATCGATGTAACCATTTTTTTTGAATCATCGTCAAAGAGTCATTTTTGAAAAACTGCCGCAGAAGATAAAGAGCAAGAGCCCAAACGAAAGCTGACTTCGATCAAAACCGAAACTGAAGTTCTTGCGCAAAATATTAAAGTTCACACCAACAAGTGTTGATGACTTTTATTGTTTTTTTCTCTTGTACAAGATCTACTTCTATTCTAAAKGCTATACAACTGTTGCCAACCTTTTAGTGCCCACGGAAAAGAGGGGCCAGGATAAAYTACACATACGGCACTGAACTTCCTTAACTAGGGATACTTGGTTGAGAAACACAATACTGSTCAGCAAGCTTGCTCTTATCTGCCCACTCATCTTCACTCAGTCATCAAGAAATCAAAAATCAAGAAATAGCAAACAAAACCAACCACGTAGAGTTGGAGAAAAATCACAAAAACCTAGAAAAAAAAAAAAAAAAGTTCAACAAAGTCTTTCATCGCTGCTCATCGAGAAATCTTYATCCATYTCATCACCAWAACRTTTTATATATAAACAGAACTAAATTAAAACAAATCAATTCTACAGGCTTGCTTTTTTTAATTCTTTTGGTACTCTGTCATTTTGAACATAAGAGAAAGGAAATTAAAAAAGCAACAACAACCAAAAGAACACAAACACRGAAATGTCTACTTTTGCCAACTGCAAATGGATTCCTCAATTGAGAGTCTTGCCTGAAGACCTGGTTGACAATAAGCCTACTGTTATCTCTACACCTACAGAAAAAAACAGCGCTACCGTTGCTACTGTTGGTACCACGTCTTCTGCTTCCTTCAACGAGCAATCTTCTGTGGAGAAACCAACTGAATCCAATATTGAGTCTATTGACTACGACGACTTGGACAGTGAAGCCTTTTTCGATAAAGACACYGTTGTTGTTGATGGTGGGGCCAACCATGGGAAAGTTGTTTTGCAAAGAGGGATGCCGTATGAATTGAGAGATGAAAAAAAATCTCACAAATGGTACTCTTTTTTTAACGAGTTCGAATACAGATGTAACAAAGAATACATGAAATCGAGAAAATGGTACCAATTTTTGTACCCAAACCACGCCACTTCTTCTCCAACAGAAAGAAAGTTGTTGTACAAATTGGATATCATTGTTGCTTTGTACTTGTTGATGCTAAATTGGTGTYGTTCGTTGGACACAAATAACTACACTTCTGCTTATGTTTCCGGTATGAAAGAAGACTTGAAGATGGTGAAAAACGATTATGTCAACACCTCATCTATTTCTTCTGTTGGTGCTATTGTTTTCCAAATTCCATTTATGTACTTCTTACCAAGAGTTCCACCACATATTTTGCTGCCATCCATGGATTTGGGTTGGACAGCTTTTACTTTTGCCTGTTACAGAGCCAAAACTTTGGCTGAATTTAGAGGTTATAGATTTATTATGAGTGCTTTTGGGTCTGCTTACTACCCAGTTGCTCAATATATCATGGGTTCGTGGTACGGTCCTGATGAAATTTCTTCAAGAGTTTTCTTGTTTTTTTGTGGTCAATTGCTAGGTGGTGTTACCTCCGGTTTGCTACAAGCCAGAATTTACAAATCTTTGAATGGTGTCCATGGTATTGCCGGTTGGAGATGGATGTTTTTGATTGATGCTGTYGCTGTTTCTTTGCCAATGGTCTTTTTAGGTTTCTTTTTGATTCCAGGTACCCCAGGAAAATGTTACTCTATGATTTTGTCTGACGAAGAAATCAAAATTGCTAGAGAAAGAATGAAGAGATTTAGTACCAAAGATGGTGTTCCAAAGAAATTGCCAAAATTCTTTAGCTGGGCTACTTGGAAAAAAGTCATTTGCAGACCAACTTTCTGGATTTTGGTTGTTTTCGATACTTGTTCTTGGAACAACATGACTGCATTCAGTGGGTCTTACACTCTATGGTTGAAATCACARGCCAAATACTCTATTGTTCAAGTCAACAACTTGAGTGTTTTGCCAGCTTGTTTGGGTTTTGCTTATGTTGCTCTTTGTGCGTTTGGTAGTGATTTGTTGAGGTGTAAATGGTTATTCTTGGTTTTTTCAAACATCATGTGTGTYGTTTCGTGTGCTATTTTGATCAAATGGGATGTTTCTTCAAGAACCAAATGGTTTGCGTTTATGATCACTTACTTTTCTGTTGCTCCAAGTCCATGTTTGTGGTCGTTCATTAACGATTTTTTGAGATTGGACCCTCAAGTCAAAGCCATTACTTGGATTGCCATCTACTCTATTTCTCAATCCACTTATGCTTGGACTCCAACTTTGGCTTGGAAAACTGAAGATTCTCCAAAATTCAGAACCGGTTACGTTGTGTCTTTGTGTTTCACCATCGTTTACGGTTTGTGGACGTTTGTTGTTTTGTTTTTTTACAAGAGAAACGAAAAGAGAAATGCATTGATCAACGGGATCATTTTGTACAATGATACCAACCAACAAGAKGTTCCAGAATACGTAGAGGAACACTTGGAAAAGAAAGGTGAATACTACTACGTGAAAGAATGAGTTTCTACTTATTAAAAGACCAAAATTTAAATGTATAATATATATATAAAACACTAATTAAAAAAAAAACACATGCTAATATATTTTATTTTATTTTATTTTTTTCACAACAAGCCAACTTTTTTGAATTCTTGTTCCAAGGTACCATTCTTTTCCCATTTCAAAAATTCAGCTTCGGTGGCCCAGAATTTGCCATTAACGAAAACAGTAGGCAAATTGGTGACTCCTCCAGCAACTTTGGTGAACGCGTCTCTGTACTCTTGGTATTCACGAGATCTTCTGTCTAGATCGGCAACATCAAAAAAGGCAAACTTGCTTTTGATGCCAAATTTGTCGTAGATTCTGTACGTGTAGACGCAGTCTGGACACCATGCGGCAGTTAGTTGAAAGAATTTGTTTTTGCTAACTAGATCTCTGGCAATATCTAATTTAGAGGACATTATGTGTTTATATTGTTTTGATCGTTATGCTGGTTTTTTTTTTTGTTTCGACCTTCTCCCAAAAATGAGGTGTCTGTAAAGAAAGTGTGAACTTATATATATAACTGGGTTTCCACTAAATACAATTCATTTACAATTACAAATGTGTAAGTCGGCAACATCAGATAACGAAAACTGTGTCACTCTTATAAAGCCTATCGGTCCGGTCACCTTGGCGTTTACCCAAACTGTGGGAAATGTTGTTCTTTATTACAAAAAATGTGTGTGAAAAACAAAAAAATTCAAGACAAAAGTACCAAGACTGTAKGGTCACGTGGAGTTTGCAAGAATRGAMACGTTTAGATAACGTCAACTGTGTTTGGAAGGCGCGAAACAGCCCAACACTAGCAGATGGATATAATGCTTCAGTTTGACAACCAAGGCAATTTGKGACAATYGTATTAAAAAAAAATAAGAACCACTTAAATTTTATATAGTCAATATAAATAAAGCAAAGAGTAATTCTTTTTAGATAAAAATATAATCATATAATAATCGTTTTCGTAAAAGCATTAGAATTTGGTGAAAAATGTATACTTTGGAAAAATTTCAGCTAGGCTGTGCAAAAAGTAGTAAATAATAATGATAAGAGAAAAAAGAGYTTTTTCTTTTTCCCTCAAAATCACTTACACTTATTTGGAAGCAACCAATTCAACCAAGTCAACAACTCTGGTGGAGTAACCAAATTCGTTATCGTACCAGGAGACCAATTTGACRAATTTTGGAGACAATTGGATACCGGCAGCAGCATCAAAGATGGAAGAGTAAGAAGAACCCAAGAAGTCAGAAGAGACAACGGCATCTTCAGTGTAACCCAAAACACCTTTCAATGGACCTTCAGAAGCTTTTTTGATGACAGCTTTGATTTCATCGTAGGTGGTGGCTTTTTCCAATTTGACAGTCAAATCAACAACGGAAACATCAACAGTTGGAACTCTGAAAGCCATACCGGTCAATTTACCTTGCAAAACTGGCAAGACTTTACCGACAGCTTTGGCAGCACCAGTGGAAGATGGGATAATGTTGTCGGAAGCAGTTCTACCACCTCTCCAGTCTTTGTGGGATGGACCATCAACGGTTTTTTGGGTGGCGGTCATGGAGTGAACAGTGGTCATCAAACCTTCTTCAATACCGAAGGCATCGTTGACAACTTTGGCCAATGGAGCCAAACAGTTGGTGGTACAAGAAGCGTTGGAAACGATTTTTTCACCAGCGTATTTGTCAGCGTTAACACCAACAACAAACATTGGAGCAGTACCAGATGGAGCAGTGATAACAACTTTTTTGGCACCAGCATCAATGTGTTTTTGAGCAGAGTCCAATTCTTTGAAGATACCAGTGGAGTCAATAGCAATATCAACATTTAGTTTACCCCATGGCAAGTTAGCTGGGTCTCTTTCGTTGTAAACTTTGATGGTTTTACCGTCAATGGTCAAAGAGTCAGAAGTGTGGGAAACAGTACCTTCGTATCTACCGTGAGTAGAATCGTATTTGAACATGTAGGCAGCGTAGTCAGTGGTGATGAATGGATCGTTGACAGCAACAACGTTGATGTCTTTTCTTTGCAAAGCAATTCTCAAGACAATTCTACCAATTCTRCCGAACCCGTTAATAGCGACGTTAACCATTTTTGTTTGTGTGTGTGTGTGTGTGTGTGTGTGTTTGTGTTTAGATGTTTATATCTATGGTTTTTTAGATTTTCTTGCTTATAAARACTACGATTATGAACTATWCTAATAACTATTTTTGTTTCTTCAAATTATCTTGCCAACACCCATCCTTATATACAAATTAATTTTCGCAAAGATATGAATTTAGTGAATAGTGGAAATTATAATTGCTGTTTGTGAAYTAACTACTTTTTGTGYGAGACATTTAAGTCAATGTTTTGCGTGATTCAACAACTTTAAGGTACGAGCTTTACCACTGCAAAAGACACCATGTACAATATAATACATCCTTAATTTTCTGGAAGTCAAGAGGTTAMACTATTACTATTACTACTGCTACTAATACTAGTAGTAGAGAGATGATATTGGGTATCTATGATTCATGGTTTATGATTTTGAAATTCTTGTATTATAATTTTGATTGTAAATGGAATTTAGGTGATTTGTATCAAACACATGTGATAAACTTAAACCTTGTAATAAAATAAATAAAAAAAAAGCTGATGATAAGGCTCTAATAAGATGATTGATTGGGTGATTGGGTGATTGATTGGGTGATTGATACGATTAGTAATACTAAGAATAGAAAAAACCCAATTTATTTCAATTGTGTCCTTTTTTTTTTTTTTGGTTTGAAAAGAAAACTGGAGTAAGAGTAAGACTTGTTGTGCATCCACAAAGCTTCCAGTAAATTATTAATTATTTWTTTWTTTTTTTAGTTTGACCAAAATAAAATATAGGAAAGCTATTGTAAATCGAACATTAATGATAATGAAACCATTGCGTCCTTTGTGTTCTGCTATRATTGCTTGTGTCAGTCAGCACGCAGCGTTAATTATGTCTGCAAAGTAYCAGGAGYCCAAAASTTGGTAAGGTTTTTTTTTTGTAGTATTTGATAATTAGCGTATTGTTCTTATTTTTTTATTTATTTATTTTTTCTATTATTCAGAAGTRYYTGCAGCAATTATTTTAGTGCTAGAGAATCTCTRTGTCCTAGAGAATCTCTGTGTATTGTTTTTTTTTTGTTGGGTTTTTTTTAGTGGAATCCGAGGCCCACACTTCATYTTTTTGAGGGAATAACAAGCGATCATTTTAAAACTCTAAAAGCATTTTGTGTCCGGAAAAACAATATTACACCTTTCAATTCATCCGAAAACAGAATTGAGAGATTTAATTCTAGATTGATCTTTACACACAWTACAAACTTTGGGTTGATACTATAAGAAACTAATTRAATTCACAGAGGCCTTGAAAGAAATAGCACAGAAAGCACGTGACATTGGAAGYMCCCCRAAACTTATATCATGCATCTTGAGTATTCAGATCCTATCGCTTACGCAAGCTGGGTAACCAAAAAAGTAACATGTGACCTAGTACTACCACATYSYCAAATATCACAGTGTGTATGTATCACGTGAGTTTTGTATATATATRTATATATATATATATATCTTTTTKTGCATAAACRAAGTARAGATACTGACTAAGAATTAMCTTTTAATTTCATACAATATTATTTGTTTAAAAAAATTATTAATAAAACCTATATTTATTAAAAATCATCTAAATATATATGTATAGTCGTATAAACGTTATAGTAGTAATGTACARTTTCGGTAGAAATGCAAAAGAGAAACCCCAATTATGATCTTTCCCCTCTCAATCTTCTAGCCAATTTGATATCTTTCTTTTGGATAGTGACTCTTTTGGCGTGGATTGCAGCCAAGTTGGTGTCTTCAAACAAGGAAACCAAGTAAGCTTCAACGGATTCTTGTAGAGCACCGATGGCAGAAGATTGGAATCTCAAATCAGTTTTGAAATCTTGAGCAATTTCTCTAACCAATCTTTGGAAAGGCAATTTTCTGATCAAAAGTTCAGTAGATTTTTGAAATCTTCTAATTTCTCTCAAGGCAACGGTACCTGGCTTATATCTGTGAGGTTTTTTAACACCCCCGGTGGATGGAGCAGATTTTCTAGCGGCTTTAGAAGCTAATTGTTTTCTTGGGGCTTTACCACCAGTGGATTTTCTTGCAGTTTGTTTTGTTCTAGCCATTATTGRGGAAGAATGTTGTTGTTGTTGTTGTTTTTCTGGATGGGTTCTATATTATTTTTATGTATTAAWACACAACAAGAAAAGATATGGCTATAGCACTARACATTATTCTCCCTCTTTATATACCTTTTTTTTTTTTGAAAGCTTTTTAACTCTCAACTGAATTAATTGATCAAAAAAMAAGTKAGAAAAATTTTTCCTCATCAGACACTTGATGGAAACAACACTTTTTGTTGTGACACTTAATGGTTGCAAATAATATGATGCATTGGTCTGAGATATACACAACTTACAAATCACACACTAAAAAAACCTTAACCCTCACCAAAAACAAACAGAATAAGCAACAAATGACAAGAATCACCATAGTAAAATTGGCGTTTCCAACATTTTGCAAAACCGTCTTCTTATTTTTTTGGGGGCTATGTTYTCAAGACGCTGTTCTGATATGTACTCTRTTTGTTTTGTRTTTTTTTTTGCTTTTACATTTATATATATATTTTTTTTGACTGTACAATAGAGCTTGGTTATCTGCGTCTGAATACAGATAAACTGGCATACATGTTATACCGACTTTTTCCCCTTTTTCCAGATCACGGGGCTAATCCAGACTACGTATCGGTGTGCTGAGATGTACATGGTTTTTTTATTGTTTGACTAGCTCAACACCGCGTTCCACACCCCATTTGGCACATTTTTCCATAGTAAAAAGCATTTCACAAAGTGTACATTTCAGAACCGTRTTTGGAATGCATTATTTGAGTTGTTGAAAATTGTTACTTTATTATGGCAAATTGTGACTTTACTATGGCAAATCGGGTTTTATTCTAATATCAAAAAATTTGTCTTTGAATGATGAATCAGAACTCAACAAAATTGTATATAAGAAACCATGTTTCCAAGTTWYATATCTCTGAATCAATTATCTCAGTGTTTAATAAACAGAAAAAATGCAGGAAAAAAAACAACAAAGAGCAAAAAAAGCTAAAACAAAATAACAAYTAATAAATATACAATATAATGTCCGGTAGAGGTAAAGGTGGTAAAGGTTTGGGTAAAGGTGGTTCTAAAAGACACAGAAAAATTTTAAGAGATAACATCCAAGGGATCACCAAACCAGCTATTAGAAGATTGGCCAGAAGAGGTGGTGTTAAAAGAATTTCCGGTTTGATTTACGAAGAAGTCAGAGCTGTTTTGAAAACTTTCTTGGAATCCGTTATCAGAGACGCTGTTACCTACACTGAACACGCCAAAAGAAAAACCGTCACTTCYTTGGATGTTGTTTATGCTTTGAAAAGACAAGGTAGAACTTTGTATGGTTTCGGTGGTTAAATATAACCCGATTAGCTATTAWTGAGAGGGAAAAAAAAAAAAGAAAAACTATATCTGGATGTATAAAYAAACAAAYAAAYAAATAAATAAATAAATAAATTAGAATATAGGTGTAATTTAAAATTTTAAAGACTATTTATTGGTAAATTCGAATTTTAATAAATCATGTTTCGGTACTTTCTTGGTTGAATTGAATGCTGATTGTGTTCATTTTAGTTACYGCACGTGACATTGGCTTACCGCTCACTGGTCATCTGATCTAGAGCAAACCGTTACCCGTCGGTTAGAGGTGATAAAARAAAAAATCTCTTTTATATGTGCGTGAATGATGTCTTGAACAAGGAAAATCATTAAAAAATAACAGCAATGTATTGGAAAATCACCAACTTCCAAAGCGCTTGACGGCAAAAACGACGAGGAGGGGTAAGGTAAGAAAGGTGAGAAAAAACATAATCACCTACACCAACSCAGAGCAAAGCGCAGCGAAGGGGGRTAAAAAAAAAAAAAAAGCAGAAAAAAAAGAAACTTAGATAGATAGATAGATAGATTGAAATACAGCAAGAGGAGGAGAAATAAGAAGAAGAAAAAATTAAA
>LPNM01000012.1:260545-275855 GCA_001747045.1 Hanseniaspora osmophila | reverse complement strand
ACCTCTTTTCAAATGTTATCAATCATAAGATGCTCTTTTTCTCAATATATTTATCACATAGATTGCATTGTGACTTTGAACCGGTGGCTTGAATACTTTGCTCTTGTGTTTTGTAAATATCCTTTTTCCAATCTTGCAAAGGTTTTCGAACAAGAGTTCACTGTAACTTGTACATCTTTATATTCGGTCCGATAAAACAAAAACAAAAGCAAAAGCAAAAACAAAAAAAAAAAAGAAAAAGGAAAAGAAAAAACTGAACATATAGAGATTAGCCACAACTCAGCCACCCACTTTTGCAAATATACACACACAGCAAGCCAACGGAATTGGAAAAACATAAAAGTGGTTGATTTATTTGAAGAACACTACAGATATTAGTTAGTATTGAAACTGCACTCTGGACAAAAAATAGACAACGTGTGCTAGGTACAAGATTATAAACAAGGCACACGCACTCACTCACTAAAACACACTCACTCACAGAGAAAATACCAAGAAAGAAGGTGAAAAAAAATAAAAACCGTGTCCATCAAAGGGTCTAATGGAACATACTATGGACCAAGAACGTCAAACATCGACTGCAAGTGCTCAGGCCGACACGAGCAATAACAACGGAGCAGGCATCAGTGTTGGTGCTGGCGACATGGGAGTTTCCTCTTCCAATACCGGCGGTCGTGACAACAGTAATGATACAGAAGAGAACGGCATGGTTGCTGTTACTAGTGGCCCTGGTAATATCAAGCCAAAGGACARTAACCACCTTGGTAGCAACATCAACCACACAAGGCAATACATGAGCAATAAYAGCAGTTTCAGCAGGAAACCTCTTAATGGCTTGYCAGATCTGGTTTTGAAGAAACCTTTGTCAAACGACTCTTTGCATATGAACGTTATTTCATCTTCTTTGCAATCACCAAGTTCATTTCTAGAGGATGAACACCRAAACGGAAGGTTACAAGAAAACGGGTTAGAASAGCAAGAAGAAAACAGTTATGAGACCGAAAACGATACGACCAAGTTTGGTGAGTTTCCGAATAACGATAACCAAATGGATGAAGAGCGGGATAACAAAACAAATATCAAGAAAAACCTGACTAACAATGTTGAAGTGGACATGGACATGGACATGGACTTGGATACGGAAATGGACGCTGACAAAGACACGACAATGAAAGAAGCGTATCCGGACTCCGACGTACAAAAACCGCATCATCAACTTTTCAAACAGTTCAGTACAAACAAGGGCAAGTTTGAAGATGATGGCACCGTCACAAGCAGCGAGGTGCCACAACTGAAAACAATCCAAAAATACAGATCACTGTCCGAGCCGTTCCTTTTGAATGCCACACACTCAGTTATACTGGGAAGCAACGACGTGAATCGTCCAGAAAACAACAACTCTAACATCGATAGCCATTTGAGTTCCTCTATCCAACAAATCATTTCCACTCAGCTAAACAAAAACAAAAACAACCAACATCATAATCATAATCATAAGCATAGTCATCTTCATAATAACCATACGCCCCATAGCATACTCAACTCTCACGGTAATGACTGTTTGGTTCGTGTGAAAAAACATCTGAATTCAACTCCTCACTTATATCAGGTTTCCAAAAAAAGCGCACAACTGAACTTGCAGCATTTGCAACAACAGAGACAGAAACAACAATTTGAGCAGCTGCAACAGTCTAATCAAATCAAGCAACGTCATCTTGATGGCATGGAACAGCAACAGCAGGAACAGCAACAACAGCAACAGCAACAACAACAACAACAACAACAACAACAACAACAACAGAATATGCAAACGCAATTGCAGATGCAGTGGGCCCAGCGTGGCGCTAAATTAACTGTTCCACAAGCTATGCACAACCCTCCTTTGATGCCATTTGTGAACCAAAACAAAAACCCTGCTAATCTTGTTGCTCCTTTCCAAAAAGCTCAAGTCATGATTCCAACGATACACGACTCCTTGGATAAACGTATAAGGTACTTACTTTACTTACAAACAACATTTGAAAACGCCCCACTGCCTCCTATTAATTTGGAATGCTTGAAGGAGATTGATTTGAATGAAATAATCAAAAATCCACAGTTGAGACATGACATCATTTTTGATCCACTATTACAGTTCAGACCCAACATGGACGGAGAAAGGGGACTGAGGAAAAAATTGAAGGCAGACAAGTACTGGAACGATGTGCTGCTAGAGATCTCAGTTATCTACAACAATAATGACAAAATGATTGAGCATAATGACAGCATTGGTTCATTGACCTCGGCTCCTTTAACTCAAGAAGAGTATGTGAACAAGTTGTTTCGCAAGGAAAAATCGTTATTGCTTCCTCTTTTCCAATCATTGAAAGACATTTTGATGTCAATCATTCCYAAAAAAGATTTGGAAAATGTTCATTTGATTATGGATATTGACTTGATATTGCAAGAGTTTTTGAAAAAATCAATAAACTTGACAAATTTTAGCAATTGGCTAACAACAATTTTCAAAAATCAATGTGCACCAATGAGGGACTCTTGGGTTGATACCATCAACGAGAATTTTGTCACTGCGGACACAAATAAAGACATTGGATTGTTGGTGGAAGCATTGAAATCGACTTTTCAATTGTTGGAAGCAATGAAATTGGATATAGCAAACCATCAAATCAGAATGTTGAGACCAGCCTTGATCAGCAACTCTGTGGAATTTGAAAGACAGTATTTTGCCAGTTTGTTGAAATCTAAAAAAATCGGCAAATCACAATCGGTCAACTGGATATACTTGAGCGGCGTGTCCTCGAACAGTTTGGGTAGCGAGCGTGATGCYGACAGCACCAGCCCGCTTGCCGTGAAACAGAAAGTAACAATTCCAGAATTTTTCCATATYTACGTGAAAAACGTTGTCAGATTRCTYTCATGTAAAAAAATGGTTAAAGAGTATCCAATAACTTTGTCTTTTGATCATACAAGGTTATCCCTTCTTCGGGCTGATATAAGACAARTTGTTTGTCTGTTAATTGTTCGGTTTTTATTCAAACAATTAATCGGGAACGAAAAGGACATGTCCTCTGAAGAAAGGATTTTTATTTTGAAAAATTACTCCAACAAAAATTTGAGAGATGATATTTTGAGTATCATTATTGATAGTCATGGCAACTGCAGGTGGACTAAGAACACTATGGCAATGGCTATTCACTTGGTGAAAAAAATGCATGACTTGAGACTGGCGTTCAAAAACCAAAAAGCCACTGGTTTTGCACCATCTGTGGAAACTGAAAATATTTCGACAAGTGAGAAACTAGATGCAACACTACAAAGTRTCACAGCCTCTATTGACAAGTACAAAATCGAGTTTGCCAAAAATTGGCTTTCAAAACAAACACAACCAACGTCAGAGGTGTATGGAGTGTTGGAAAAGAGGGTTTTGGACAATCTGGTGCAAATTATCACCAAAAAATCCAAGTGTTCTAATGACGGCTTGATAAATCAAGATTTTATGCATCTTGTGGAATCTGGCTTGATTGACAATAACGAAAACTTGAACGATAGCAGCAGCGCATTGAAAAGCAAAAAACTTGGAACATCCTCCACTTTGGCAGGAAAGCCCTCATCTGCTGTCCGTGCCAATCCAAATGGCAGCGAACACGTTTACGGTAAGAACGAAGAATCAATGGRCCTTGGACCGGAGTCATCCGCTGCAAACACGACTTTGCCTGCAACTTCAGCTCCAGGAGCAAATGCAGGTGGTGCTTTGGGTCGTGCAAACACACGCGTTGAAAAGAATGCTTTTGATCTTGAAGAGTTCAATGCCTTGTCCACAAACTTGTATATTGTGATCAGTTTACATTGGTCAGTATTTGGGACCCACTACATTGACTTTATGAAAGACGAAATTGCTGTTTAAAGTTCAAGCACTTACAAAACTAGGACATTTTTTGTTAATTTATATACTTTTTTTAAATTTGGATAGCATTGAGTAGTTGCATTTTTCCGCACTCAAGTCTGACAGTACTGGGGGGTTGAAACGCGATAAAAAATTATGTATGRCACGTGATATTCAATGTTTTCACTTGGTCGGTTTTGTTTTTTTACGCATCAGTGGAGCTGTCCTAAATTGAGCGGACGAAAGAGTTTGCTTTTGGTGATTTGATCAGTAAAACCTCTTAAACAAACGACAACCACAACAAAATCAACACTCTCACTTGTGTCATTAAGCTTTCTGCCGCGAAAGAATAAATTTAGTTAAAACACTCAAGAGATTTGCGAAAAGGAAAAAAAAAAGCTTTAATTGTGTACATCAGCAAGTCAAATATTTTTCCATAAACGCAACTCAGTCTTTTTGCCAAGCTATCCTATCCACTTTACAAAGGTTCAACAACAACAAATCACAAAAAAAAATGGATAAGCATGCTGCCAAAGCAAAGATGTCAAATGAAAAAAGCGAGTTGTGGTCACCTTTAGACAACATAAGAAATAACTTGCCGAACAGGGCCAAAGTGACAACGTCCAAGTTACAGAATTCGAATTACAAAAGGTACAGTACAAGCTCTTTTGTTTCTGTGAGCTCTTTGGYTACTAATAACACGTTGACGAACCTTGCTGATATCACGAACTCAAGCTATACTGAAACTGACAAGTCTAAACTGCAAGAACAAAATTTTGATGACGAAAGACTATTAGACAACCTAAATTTGTCTTCTTACGAGGAAGATATATTGAGCAAGGCACTGCAGCAACAGCGGCAACAAGAATATCAAGAAAATCGCTCAGCGAAGGAAGATCTTACGCGCTCATCAGGTTTTGAATGGAAAGAAAACGACAGCAAAATGGATCAGAGGAATATCAGTAGCAACTCCATGTTTTCCCATCATTCGCATGCGCCGACTGTCTGTGTTCCCGCTGCTGGTTTTGCGTCTTTGTCAGTAAGTGGTAAGCCTGTTAAAAATGTTGGAAGAAACAGAAATAGACAAGGTTCCGTTCATCAAAGAAACTTTAGTACAGGTTTCATTAACAGCACTGCCGCAAACGAAAGTGCTGAAAATATAATGAGTTTTGATGCTCCAAAACTCACGGCACCATTAGCATCGATCCCGAACTCACATAAAAGATCGGAATCTTGGTCTATTCAAAGATCCCACATCAATGATGTTGATACACATGAAGAAACCGTTCAAGTCTTCAACAATGTTACAGATTTGATGAACWCGCCTAGCGGAAAAGCTGAACCGAAATCGAAAGTTGGTGACAACCCTAACAAGACCCCCAAAAACCCCATGAGTGTGGTGACGCCGAACGCATCGACAACAAAATTTGAGTTTCCTGCACAGGCCAAACAACATGAGCAAGCAGAACAAATACATGACAACAATTATGTCAAGCCACGAACGCCCAGGTTCAAAACACCAACTTCATCAAGACACGGAAGTTTTTCGTCTGGGAACACAAAGGCATTTTTTCAAAATTTCAGTTTGACAAAGTCTCCATCAATTACRCCTAACAAGCATCACTTTTCAAACCAACAGAGTAAGAAGTCTACTCCATATCTGCATCCGCCTTTGCATYTTGATATGAACGAAAACACACACGAAAAACCCACATTCAGGCATCACAAAAAAAAGTCAAGCACGTTTTCGATCAAAAACATTTTCAAAGCTTCCCCAAAACCTTCGCCCTTTCTCGATGCTGCTGAGGTGTCTTCTGAAGATGTTTTGCACAGCAGAGAAACACCTCAAAAGAAGACAGGCTTTGTTTACGTTCCTCCTGAGTTGCCCTCTCCACCAAGACCGCCTCAATTTTACTCTCAAACATCCTTCTCCAGTGCTGGTCTTGGAGGAAAAAAATTGATTGAGTCTGAACCGCTAGTTTCCTCAGAAGACCGCATTAAGCTTGCCATTGACCTGAAATTCAAGGGCCTTTACAAAGAGTCAACAGATCAGCTATTTATGGCGTGTCAAGAAAATGACAAAATGGCCTTTCTTTTGTACGGCTTGGCTTTGAAACTTGGAACGGGCATTATGCCAAACCCAGCTGAAAGCTTACGATACATCAAACGAGCATGTGGTATCAACAACAAAGAAGATGAACAAACTAAGATCTTTGATGAATCTGCCAAATTGGATCCTTACGAACTTTCATTCAATCATGCCGAAGCTGTGCCCGATGTGCCGCCAGAACCGTTGGCTCCTGCATTGTACGAAGCTGGTTTGTTTTATTTGAAAGGGCCGTCCGGACATAATAGTCAATCCTCCTCACCGGCAATGCCAAACGCCCCAGCTGTCACCCCTTCTTCCAATTCTGCCCATTTGTCTACCAAATCGCCTGCTTTTTCTGCTTCCACGGCTTCGCTGTCTGCTTCCAGTACTAGATCTAGCTGTTCAATGGCAGAGAGTTTTGACGMTTTTGAAATTGATGAGCTAAGAGCTCTTAGGTATTTGGAGCTTTCGGCTAGCCTTGGAAACAAGGACAGTATTTTGCTTTGTGGCAGTATATGGTGCAAAGAGAAACCCGCGGTTCGTCCAAAAGACCTGGTCAGAGCTGCCTCTTGGTTTAGAATTGCGGAAAGCAAAGGTTGTCGTTTGACAGGTTCAGAGTGGATCTACAGAGAAAAGTACATGGACAAAGAGAAATCCACTAGCATCATGAAAAAGAGACTTTCGAYYACTTAACAMGCATATACTAACAAGTACCACCCGTATCGTTTTGTTAATTCTCAAGATGCTTTGTTTCATAGCCCGTATATTTATATATATATATATATATATATATCTGAGTTTGCTTTTTTTTTTGTCATGTTGACAGCATTTGATGAAATATGACTTATGAGAGATTTCSTGATAGACACGAATAAATATCGTATTTACCAAACGGCACCAAAACGCGACTTGCAGAAAGGTTTTTTTTTTTTGTTTTTTTCGCTTTGGGGACTTGAAAAAAAAAGATTGATAACAAGAAAGAAAGAAAAACGTGCAAATCACAAAAAAATAAGTTCACGTAATTTTACAGAAGACGAAGATGAAGCACATTGTTGCACGTTTTCCCGAGAATTTTTATTTTTTTTTTTTGACTTCAAATGAGACAAAAGACTTTTGGATATATCTGTTTTGTGATTACACTGTCGTGAAATTTGGTTTGTTTATCTGTTTATAAATACTAGCGATAAGATACTACGTTTTGGTGACTGTTGTATATACACGATAGCTTCATTCTAAATGTGATTTGCAATCCAGGAGCGCCATCATACTTACCTACCAGCTTATTGTCATACTTTCGTCCAGAGATAGCGATACCAAGACAAAACCAAACATTGCAAAAAAAAACAAGCAGGAATTGAGCTTATCAACTCTGAGAATCACTATTTGCCACATTGAAAACAAGCAAAAAACGAAAATGAAATTTTTTGACGAGCTGGATATCGAAAAAGTGAATCAGCAATTGAACTTTGAAACAAGTGACTGCAAAGTGACTGGTGGATGCGACTTGTTTACCACCAAGGCTGCAGGCTCTGACAGAAAACTGTACAAGACAATTGACAAGCATTTGGACACCTTGGTTCAAGAAAACGAGGCTTTCAAGAAGTTTTTGGAGCAGCACCACGCAGAAGTAAACAATTCTGAAAATGGTGCACAAGCACAGACTTATGGTAACGAAGGCTCTCCAAAATTTACTCACACTGAGTTTGAAAACGACAATTCTTTGAAGAGTGGCTACAGAGTGAAAAAAAGCAGTCGAAGCAATTCTTCCGCGTCTCTTTCTTCTTTTTGGGAGCAAAAGAGAAGAATGTCGGCCTCTGAATCATACCACAATCATTCTTCGCATAACAACAACAACAACAACAGCAACAGCAACAACAACAGCAACAACGACAACTTCAATCAGATAGCTAACTCCTCAGGAAAAATTCCGATGACTGAAAGCTCGGTGGCTGAAAATGAAAGGAACCCCATCGCTACTGGTGAAAGCTCTGGTAGCAACTCCGAGTTTTTAAGACCCAGCAGCAACAAGTTGAATGAGCAGAATTTGGAAAAATTGATTGATGAATCTTACACTGGGCCACATCCATTGAAGAAAAAAAGATCCTGCAGCAGCACCAGCTCGGCTAACAAAATGGACTACATTGCAGAATCCTCCCCGTCGGCTCTCAACTTTAACATGGGCCCGTTTGGGCCATTGAACGAAAATCATAGTAGAAAGATTTTTTCTTACTTGATCGGGATTATGAATGCTTCGTATCCGGACCACGACTTCAGCTCTTTGGCTCCTACCGATTTCAGCAGTTGTTCCTTAAAAACGCTAATATCAAAGTTTGAAAATTCTTTGATATCTTTGGGGAAACAGCCACAAGAGTGGATTTGGGACACCATCAATTCGCATATGGACTTGTCTGATTGTGCTATCTATCAGTATAACCCAATAAAAACGTTTATGGATGATGAGATTCCTGGTCACTTGTGGAGTTTGATGTGGTTTTTATTTAACAAAAAACGGAAAAGAGTGGCCTATTTGTATTTGAGTGTTGCCAGATTAAATCAGAGTGGCTCCAATCTGTTGCAGCACGGCGGACACGGAAGAAGGCTGACGATTGAGCACCACAACATGAACAGTTTTGAAGGGGAATATGACTTGACGTATGACGAAAACGCAATTGAAGACGACGATGAGAACGCCATTGAAGACGACGAAGAAATATCCATTGAAGAAGCAGAAAACACGCCTCAGTTGAACGAAGTTGCAACATAGGCCAAAGTTTTACGGCGATTCTTCTTTGCAACCTATGAAAGGAGCATGTTTAAGTTTACTAGTTTTATTTTGTAATATCTACAGTATGTATCCTAAGCTAGAAACATTTCCAGAGTCGTGCAAGGTTTCTTTCTTCAAGTTTGCTCATYCACAAACAATGCCTTTGGGCGTTATGGTGTATTCCATCAGCGCGTTTGCTTGGCAAAAGGATGAAAACACAACTTTCATCGTCCTTTTCTTTACCAAAGCTTTTTCAGGTCGCAAATCTTCAAGAGATAATTGGCTTTTGTCGGAAAGCTTCAACTTAGGAGCTACAACCATTTTTTTCTTCAATAGGAGCCTTGTCGTTACGTTGTTTGCCCAAGTTAATCCCAGCGTGGGAATTGCCGTGTCTACGGGATTTTTGTGACTATATTTTCTTTTTTTGTACAAATACGGTGCCTTGTTGCTGTTTGGTCTTTTTAGCAAATTCTCAACCTGAGGTTTGCTAGTGCCATTGTTGGAAGCCGAAGAAGAAGTGCAATCCGAATTATTGCTTTGGTTATCCCTTTCCCTTCCRTGTAATTTATTGCTGTCGTTATTCGTTTCCCKCTTGACTACAGACCCAGAAGTAAGCTGGCACATCAAGTTGTCCAAATAAGCGTACTCCTCRTCATCACTCAACACTTCGTCCGTTACCGTGTTGTTGAAGTTTATTAGCATGTGTGTGTATTTAATGTTGGAAGCCTTCCATCCTACCATGTATCCTAGTTGGTAATCATACTTTTCGCACTCTGTGTAATTTTTTTTCAAAGAGAGTTTATTTTCAGCACTCAYGCTCCCATGAATTGTATTTTCGTACTGCTGAAAATTGAAAACTTTATTGCTGACTTGGTTTGCCACCACTATGGACAGGTTTTTCTCACTACATAACTTYAAAAGATTGGCAGAGAGTCTTTCAATTTTGAACCTGTTGTTTTGGGACTCTAGAAAGCTGTGTGACTCGTGCTCAGCTCTAATGTGATGAGATATAGAGTCTATTATTACCAGYCTAATATCAGGATCTTTCTCCAACAACACCGGCAACTGAACGTTCAAAATGTGTTCTTGAGTTTCAAAGTCGGAGCAGTTAACGTAGTARATGTTATTTTGATTAACCTTATGCATAKTTGGCAGCCCTGAACTTTCTTCTTGAGTTTCCTGATCACTGAATCTTGTGTCAATCAATTGCTGAACTCTGTTCGTAAACAAATCWCCTTCCGTTGAAATATAAACGCATTTTCCTCCCAAACCCCCTTTTTCAACAGGGAGCTGCACTGTCAATGAAAGTTGCATCAAAAACTGGGTCTTTCCAGTCGATGATTCGCCATAGACTTCAGTGATGTTTTCCGTAAATATTCCTCCACCAAGCATTTCATCAATATTTGGCTCACCTGTCGTAAATGCTTGTAGTTGTTGTTTCACATTACYTTTCTTGTTTTGAAGCTTTGTGGYCAAGTATTCGTCATACTCTTTTTCCAAAATGTCTTTGAAAAGGGAAATCTCATTTATGGACCGTTTGAGCAAGGGCACCAGCTCTTTAGAGGTTAACGTTAGGATTGTTAGARCAGAGATCTTGTGCACTCTGGCAGAATCTAGTAGTTGTTCAAAGTTCTCGTCGTACACCAGAGTACTAGACGGAAGCTCATCATATAAATCCATTCAGTTATCAATGTTTCTGTGCTTTCCTTCATTTTTCGTTGGAAATGGTCACTCAAGGATTCACAGTTGTTATTTGCACTGCATATGCACAATAAACACACTACTATATATGTCCAAAGCTGTTCGCGTTTTTCGCGTTTTATAATGATTACACTTGTACAAGAATTCTAATGTATAGCCARTTCACGTGMCTATTTATTATAAGTTTTGTACGAGTGTGTGGACTAGTTTCCAAAGTCCGARAAACTAGAAAAATCGATTTGTTATCTGAATAACGGCTGTATTTCTCCGAGATTGCAAATTGAGTGYCATGTATTTTTACTGTTCGGACTTTCTCATTGATGTCGGCATACAATCCCAGCATATATGTTAAGATTGTTTATTTTTCAAGATGTTTAGTAGCAGCTAAGTGTACTTTACTTCTCTCGAATGATTTGTAATACTATGACATTTAAAGTAAACATCACTTTTTTGTTTTTTTCAAATTTCATACAGCCAAAAAAATATTGAAACCACATGCCCCAGCAATAAAGGTACACTGCTTTGTTAGAGTTGTCTCAAGCTTAAGAGGAGCAGATGAATATCTGGTTAAAAAAAATTTGTTTTTTATACTATATATGTTACAAAACTTTTCGCATATTTACTTACAAGCTATCACGCAAATTACCAATGGTGATGGTCTTGATCACGGTGTAGTCATCAACCCCATACAAAGAGCCTTCTCTACCAAACCCAGATTCTTTGACACCTCCAAAGGGAATAGCACAGTCACTAAACAGCCCGGTGTTGCATGAGACCATTCCGCTTTCCAAAGCTTCAGAAACTTGGAAAATTGTGTCAATGTTTTTGGAAAAAACATACGATGCCAAACCAACRTCGCAGTCGTTGGAATATGCAACAACTTCTTCCAGTGTTTCAAAAGGAACGATAGCACATAAAGGTCCAAAAGTTTCTTCTTGGCATACTTTGCTTTTTGGAGAAACGTTTGTCAATACAGTTGGGGAGTAAAAATTTGGTCCCAACTCTGGAAGCGGGCCACCTTTGATAACGACTTCGGCACCGTGATTTTCAACTGCATCTTTAACGTGATCTTTAGTTTTTTCCAACGCTTTATCGTTGATCAAAGAGCCGTGCGTGCTAGATTTGTTTAAACCGTGACCAATATTAAAGCCCAAAACCTGCTCTTTCAAAGCTTCTGTGAATTTTGGTACCAGAGATTTTTGCACGTAAAACTTGTTTGCACAGACACATGTTTGTCCCAAACCCCTAAACTTAGCTGCAATGGCTTGGTCAACAGTTTGTTTCAAATCACAATCTTCAAAAACAATGAATGGAGCGTTTCCTCCCAACTCAAAAGAAACTTTGCTCATGGAGGATGCAGCTTGCTTCATCAAGATTTTACCAACGTTGGTGGACCCGGTAAATGTAATTTTTTTTACTCTTTTGTCTTCGCACAATTTCAACCCAAACTCCGGTGTCTGTGTGTGACTTAAAACGGTGTTGTAAGAACCCTTTGGAAATCCAGCTTTCTCCACCAAATAAGCCAAAGCCAAGGCACTCAATGGAGTTTGTGAGTCTGGCTTCACAACAACAGTGCATCCAACAGCCAAAGCAGCAGCAGCTTTTCTGGTTATCATGGCACTTGGAAAGTTCCATGGACAAATGATCCCGACAACCCCAACAGGCTCCTTTCTGGTGAAAACTCTATTTTTCGGATTGTTTGGTTGGATGGTGTGCCCATATAGTCTTGGGGCTTCTTCAGCAAACCATTCAAAGTAAGTGGCTCCGTACTTGATTTCACCCAAAGCATCCGAGAAAGATTTCCCGTTTTCCAAAGTGACCAAAACAGCCAAATCTTCCGCGTTTTCCATCATCAAGTTGTACAAAGTTCTTAACCACGATGCTCTTTGTCTTGGTGTTGTATTTTTGTACTTTTTAAAGGAGTCGTATGCACTTTCAATAGCAAAATCAACAATGGAAAGCGGTTCGTCTGGTAATTCAGCAATGACTTTGTTGTCTTGAGATCCTGGATCAGTAACTTTGAATGATGCAGTGGAGTCACTTTGYTTTGTCCATTGCCCGTTGACAAAAGAAGTGGTTCTGATCAATTCAGGATTTTTCAATAGTTTTTTGATGTCRGTGTATTCAAARGTAGACATGGTTTTTGCGTGTTTGTATTGTTTGTATGTTTGTATGTCTGTATGTTTGTGTATGTTCTGTATGTTTTGGTTGTTTTAATGTTTGWTGTCACCACAWGTTCAAGATTATGGAAGTAAATATAAACGTGCAAATGWAGAAATTGGTTTCAGCAGCTAACAGAACGGTATTTATATATGAAAAGTTTACAATATTWATTTGTTGAAAWGTAAATTCTCCTGCTGTTGTTGGCAAYAGTGATGCTCTTTCAAAAAATTTAAAGAAATTTAGTGGTATATTCTTGAACGGCGTTCATTTTACATATGTATATGTTTTTTTTTTTTTTTTTAATTTTTTTTTTTTTGGTTTTTCTTCATCCATTGATAATCATTGTTCTTGCCAAATCAAAACCAAACCTTTCCCCCCTGATAAGAAGAAAAACAAGCTCTTTCGTTTTCCTCTCTTTTCTCGCATAAAACTGGATTTCCTCCTAGTAATGTTACAAATATGAGTGTTTTAGGGAAATTGCGGAAAAAGGGCGCCATTTATTATTGGGGAATATGATTGTATCTTTTTTTTTTGTTTTTTTTTTTCCCGAGGTATACCATTCACGTTTTAACAGTAATGAAAGAAAAAGACTGAGATAAATGATTAAGGTTCTTTGTTATTGGAAGTGGGAGGACTTACGAAAAAATTCCAAAATAAAGGGTCGAGTCATAAACTCATTGTTGCAATGACTGAAAAAAGACGAGAATATATTCAATTACAAACATTACATGATTACATGATTACATGATTACTTTATTATAATTATTGTTTATTTTTTAGTGGTGTCCCTAAAAAAAACCGTCTATACAAAACGTTGCGCGCCCTATCCATTTCGTGAAACGTTCGTTAAAAAAAATAGGTTTCCCTTCAAAAATTCAAAAATTCAAAAATTCAAAAATTCAAAAAAACGGTACTCTCTCTTTTAAAAGATAAACATTTAGTTTTGATTCAGACCTAGCGTGGACACATTATCAGAGAACCAGATTGTTAATGACTCTTTTGCTCCCATTGTTCATAGTATGGTATAGTATGGTTATAGGGAGTAACGAAAAATGAAGGATAGCACAAACTTGAACTGATGCAACCTGTTTTCCATTTGAAAAAAAGTAAAACAAAAAAAGTAAAACAAAAAAAKAAAAAAKAAAAATAAAAAGAGCCCCTTTGAAAAATAGTATAGTAAAGGCAATATGAACGAGCAAGTATATGGAATGATGAGAGTGGGAAAGCAAAAACAATTGATYCCGACAACGCTCTTAACAATGCCGCTGTTAACTCACATAACAATATTTTCATCCTCTATSTTTTCCGCATACYTTTSAATGTAATTTATTCAATCATATTCCATAACATCAGCCTTTCCCAAAAAAATTACTAARRTTTTTTTTTACTTTTTTWTTTTTATTTTYWTTTTTATTTTTTCTTTTTACTTCTTCTTTTTATTTACATTTTCATTTTTATTTTTTCTTTTTTCAGTTGCTAAAAAGTTAAACCATCACTTTGTGAACCCAGGTGGTGGATGCGATGGTCTTTTAAATTGTATAGACTCTTTGTCAATTTCTTCTTCGCTTGTTGTGGTACCCGAACTTGTGTTTAATGTCGTGACAAGTGGTTCTCCAACACCACCTCCTGTTTTAACTAAATTGGTACTACTGTCATTCATGTAATTATCGTTTGTGTGGGTATCATTTTGGTGCACTTGAGTTGTTGCTGTTGTTGCTGTTGTTCTGGTTGTTGAAGGTCCTGCTGCAGATCCTGCTGCAGATCCTGCTGCAGATCCTCCTACACGGTTCATCCCAGTTACATCTGGAGTCGCTGTTCCGCTAGTGGCAACCGGAATGGTGTTGTTATGCATGTCTCTCAGTACTGTTCCATGAGTACGCTCATCATGAACCGGAGCACTTTGTGGTGGGTGGATGTTTGAATCAGGATCGCCTTCTTTTGGTGGTGGAAATCCACCGGCTGGGACTTCTGGTGGGTGTAAATTTGGATTTGGATGGAAAATACCATTATCATCAAAATARCCTGCATCCATATTGTTGACATCTTCAGTGTACAAAGGAACCGGTGGGCCTTCGTTTTGCTGGCGTCTCCTATGYGCTTCTCCGTTCTCCCTTAGCTGCGACTGGAAGTACGAAGGAGGCGCCGCCCACCCGGTCCCTCTTATAGGTCTTCCACCTCTTCTTATTCTAAAGGCATTGGCTGCCATCAAAAACACGAAAAACCCTACAAYAATGAATATAATATACAAGTATCTTGTCCATGGTGCTGATCCTGATCCGCCGTATCCATCATAAAGATACAATCTTTTATCGAAAAGAGWCTCTGGTACATACATATCGTCTTAGTATGTGTGTGTGTGTGTGTGTGTGTGYGTGTCCTCTCTACAATAAAAGTTTTTTTTGCGTGAAACTTTTRRTYTCTTTGTGTGTGTTGGATCTGTTTACCTTTGGATTACATCAGAGATGACTTGAAATTTAAATAAACTTTAGGTGATAATCCGAAGTAAAGTACAAATGCTAAGGATTAGCTACATAAAACAAGCCGGATCTTGCAAARATCAAATCAAGAAGCGTCATYGATAAACTCATCAACTCCAACCTTMCAGTCTTTATATATACACAGAGTTGCAAAGAGTTTAACGAAGTTTGCTCAAAGAGGGGTGTTTTGAATGAATKAATGRAGAAAAAGTGAAATTAAACTGGGTAAACAG
>LPNM01000012.1:227887-252944 GCA_001747045.1 Hanseniaspora osmophila | reverse complement strand
TTCTTCGCAGTTGACTTGCACGTAAAGTGAGGGTAGATCATTTGCTATGAGCTGTCAAGCTATATGCGTTCTTCTAAACGAAAAAAGCTATCGGAATAATTCAATGGTACTTGACTCGAGCCGATCCCGAGAAGGCTCTTAAAACCACAAATTCCATGCCAACACAAAAKTATTATCCAAAGKTCTGACTACTCGGAGGCTACAATAAAAGATTGGCTTGAGCAAGTGTTATTCTGATCACGAARATAGACAAATAAACATTAGTACCGCCGGAAACCTTTGTGAATAGTTGCCAGCGTTTTTTCAGCAAAACTTTTTCACTTCACCAAGGCCCCAGAAAAATGAAAGATGGTTTAGAAGCACCAAATCTAGAAGACCCTTTGGCTGCGGGGTTTTTATCAAACACCTCCACTTGGTACAATCGCATGCTCAAAAGCACGCTTTCAAGCATTATCAAGGTCTCAAACCACGTTCCTCAACACATAGGATTTATTATGGATGGAAACAGGAGGTATGCTAAGCAGCACAAACTAAAAGTGAAGCAGGGACACGACTTGGGATTTTTCAGCATGTGCTCTGTTCTAGAGTTGTGTTACGAATGTGGCGTAAAGTCTGCYACCGTGTTTGCGTTTTCCATAGAAAACTTCAAGAGATCACAATCCGAAGTGGATGCTTTGATGGAGCTAGCGAGAAAAAGAATACTGCAAATAGTGCAGCATGGAGAGCTTTGTGCTAAGTATGGAGTTAAAGTCAGAATTCTGGGAGATAGAAGCTTACTGGATGACGATGTTTTGGAAGAATTGCAAAAAGCAGAAAAGATAACTGAATCRAACTCCAGAGCAACACTAAATATCTGTTTCCCTTATACGGGACGATACGATTTGTACCAAAGTATGCATGCCATTGTTCAAGCTTCAGGAGAAGGGTTTTTGGATTACAAAAACATAACAGCGAAAACCATTGACGACTATTTGTACACAAGAGACGACCCACCGGTGGATTTGTTAATAAGAACAAGTGGGGTGAAAAGATTGAGTGATTTCTTAGTCTGGCAAGTGCAACAAAGAGGAGTGGTGCTCGAGTTCTTGGACTGTTTATGGCCCGAATTCTCTGTTTCAGACATGTGGTTTATCTTGCTGAAGTTTACGTACAACAAAACGGTTAATGGTGAAGGCTCTTTGCCATCAAATACGCAAGATACCAAGCCAACTTTGAGCCAGCAGAGCTCTTGAAAGTGGGTGGGAAGGGGGAAGGCATGGGTACCTTTGTTGYATATAAGGATGCAGGTAAAGAGATTCACCAAAACTGTACGCATAAGGACAAAAATGTAAGGCGAGCTGAACAACAACGACTTTACGTAGCGCATTTCAAAAAYATGCCAGTTTTTTAGTTAAAACAAAACGTATCAGCCACAATGAGTCACACACATGTACAACTTGAATTCATTTTGGAAATTGAGCTTTCAAGTGCAAATTTGAAAGATAGGGCTAGTCTGTAATAGGCAAGGGTGCATCGAAGCATATGTAATTATTTATAGAAGTGCAAATCGTTTTATATGTATATATATATATATACATACATATGTATATAGATAAAACTTTCAATAATGAAGCCAAAAAGGATTCACCGTGGATTAATCTTTTTTGTTCAGTTCTTGAGCTTTCTCAAATTCAGCTTTGAATTTGTCAGCGTTTTCTTTGTTACCGAATCTGATAGCCAAAGTTAGAGCTTCTGGCAGCCCTTCAGAAATATCGGCTGTAACGTTGTAGACCCATGATCTGTCGGAACCGACATTTGGTTTCAAAGTGTACTCTGGAGCAATGTAGTGGTTGGCACAGACTTTCAAAGTTTTGTCCCTTCTCATCAACAATCTGACTTTTTTGGTTTCTTTATGTTGCAAGATCTTGACATCACCAGTCCCTCTTTCTTTCCATTCCTTGGCTTCTGCGTCCAATCTGAACAATTTAGCTCTCAATTTCAACAAAACTTCTTCTTGTTCTTCGTTAGTTTTGACATCAACTTTTTCTAGTTGGACGACTGGTTCAAAATGAACATCCGGTTCTTCTTCTTCAGCAGCGGTGTCAGCTTCTTTTTTGTCTTCTTTATCTTCCTCTTTACCTTCTTCAGCTTTCTTGGTGTCTTCCTTCTTTTTCCCACCAAACATGGAGAAAACGGCAGAGGTTGGAGGTTTTGGAGCACTGGTTTCTTCAGCGGCAACAACTGGGGTGGCAGGCTTAGCTTCTTCAGACATTGGGTTTATCTATGGTTTTGATATATGGCAAGTTTTTAGATTCTTTTGTGTAAGTTCACCTTTCTCTAAACCATTTAAAATGGATGGTTATAACAGCAACCTATGCTAAATCATTGAGGTTCATTAGTAAAACAAGAGGTTGTACAGTTTTGCAAGATATTTTTTTGGCTTAGGACCAAGAGAAACATTAAAAAATTTGTGAAAATTTTCTAGGTCAACGGACTTTGCAAAAAAGAAAAAAAAAAAAAAAAAAACATTTTCCAATTTTTTCGGGAAATCATTTCAGAAAACGCAGTCCGAATTTCAAGGCAGGTCTCGGAAAAACGTCTTTAGGCTGTGTTGCTTGTGCTATACACAACTAGCTTTTGATCACTTTTAGGAGTTTTTTGTGTAAAAAAGTAAAGCTGCAAAACTGTTATAAATCATATATTTACTGTGTGTATAAGATATGGGGCATAGAAAAAAGCATAMAGGCACCAGCGTGAACTCTTTTTACAACCCGTAGAGTTTTTTTTCTTTTGGAGGTAGCCTTTCAAAGAAAATCTTAGGTGACACACAGTTGTTCAAAGCTCTTTTGGAATACCGAGTCATATACTTCAAGCCCATGACATAACTTGTGTTGACCCACCCAAAACCTTCTTCAGCAACACCTTTGAAATCAATACCCTGATTACCATATTCTGCACTAACTCTATGAGGGTCGATCTCACTGGTAACATCATATTTTTCAACAACAGCCCCGTTGTAATCAACAAACACTTTGGTAATGATGTACAACCATCTGTAAGCTAGTCTTGCCACTTCTCCCGGATACCCRTACTTTTCCAATCCGATCCAAGCCAAAATTTGATGAGGGGCCCAGCCGTAAGGATAGTCCCACTGTCTCTGAGGCCGACTTTTGCTGACAACGCCTCTGGAGCGCTCGGTGGTCGAGACCAATCCTCCAAATAGCTCGAAAAGCGGCAATGCGTTCTTGACCATCTTGTCTGCTTGGTCTTGAGTGGCAAGCCCGGCCCACAATGGCCAAAAAGTTGTTGCCGATTCAAATGTAGTTCTTTTTCTGGACTTGATGTTGTAATCAAAGTACATCCCTTTTTCCTCATCCCATAAGAGCTTGTTCATGACTTTTTTTCTTCTGGCAGCAAGGTCTGCCCAGTGTTTTGATGTTGTTTCGACCCCTTCAAAATCAATATGCTTGTCATCAAAGTATTTTTCAATCACATGCGCAATGTCAACCTCATACTTGTAAAGCAAAGAGTTCAAATCAACAGTGGCCAACTCGCAACAGTGTCCTTCAAACCGATTTGTCGTGTCGTGTCCACTTTCTCTGATGGCTCTGTCATGTAAGAAATAGTCATCCAACGAGGCATCCTTGATTTCCCTCGAGTTGTACTTTTCCTTGAAGTCATCAATTGACACGTTGTATTTGTCCGCATAAGTTTGCAACACGCTGTCAAAATGGTCTTTTTCTGTTTCTGGTGGAATACCCAACCCATCAGGATGGTAGCATGACAACCCTGTCGATTCGTGGAGTCTTGGTTTACAGTGCCAAACGTTTTTGTACTCTTTGATGGCAGAGTTGAAAGATCTTTTTAAAAAGTCAACAGCCTCTTGGTTTCCACTGCCTCCCAACTTTTTGAAGACTTGCAGTGCCATATCAGTTAAAAATGGTGGCTGAGATCTGCAAAGATAGTAACTTCTGTTTGCGTTCAAAATTTTCCCGTAATGATCGATCTCAAACACAAAATTTTCCACCATCCCTCTGCACAAGTCAACATTTTCTTGGCTTTCCACCAGTCCCAAAGTGATAAAATACGAGTCCCAGCCATAAAACTCGTTGAATCTTCCTCCAGGAACAACATACGGCCACCCAACAAGTTTGTCTTTACCCGTTACGGGGTCTTGCACTTTGTCCATAGCCAAAGTTAGTAGTCCCGGCTTGGAGTTGATCGATTGGACATATTCAGGGGTGATATCCTTCGGCAAGTATTCAACTTCCAACTTAACCAACGGGTTTTGGCCAATGGCTTTTGTGAAAAAATCGTACTGGTCAGGACAGTTGTAAGGTATGTAAATTCTGACAGTACTTTCGTCTTCAAATTTAGTGTCTCTTGCCAATTTCAAAATAGACTCCCCATCAATTCTTCTTGTTAAGGACTTCCAAAATGCAGTGCTAATCAATCTCTGCAACCTGTTCACTGGACTTTCGTTCAATCTTGACTCGTCCAAAAAAATTTGAGACTTGTGGTATCTTTTGGCCAACGTCAATTCTTGCAAAAGATTCGACAACATATAAGTACCCCTAATATTGACAAATTTGTAACCTTCTGAAGAGGCAGTTCCTAGCTTCAAAACCTTTGAACCTTTATCTTCAATGGTGATCTGGTAGTTGCTATCAGTGTCTTCTCTCTTAAGCAAATCTTCCAAAGTCTTGTTGACAKCTTCAATGAAAAACAATCTTTTACCCTTTTCAGCAAAAGAGCTGACATCTTCAGATCCTCTTCTTTGCAGTTGATAAGTTTTAATCCAGTTGGTCTTGTCGTTGGACATGTTTTGACTGACACTGAAAGATCTCAAACGAGATGTTGGAGAGCTGCTTCTTTGAGTTGGTGCACTGTAATAAGTTTCAGCGTCAGAGTACGGGTTAACCAAGGCCCCCTTGATTGCAGCTTTTTTGTGTGCTGCTGCTGGGTTGGGAGCATTGTTCGAATTGTTGTTTAGTGCGTATTTTTCCATTCTCGATATGATGTAGGCGTGGTCAAATATATCTGTGTTGTTGTTTTTGTTATTGTTATTGTTTTTGTTTTTGTTTTTGTTTTTGTTTTTGTTTTTGTTTTTGTTTTCGTTGCTTTTCCTGGTATCGTTTACCCTTTCCTTTGATCTAAATGGTTGCAATGCTGGATTGTGCTGATAAAGATTTCTTTTCTGAAAATTTAAATTGATTTCTAACTGTGAAAGTTGACCAACTTTATAAGGCTCTATTATAAATAAATTTGTTGACGGTGTTTAAATAGTTCTCCAATCACACTATCTGTCTTTTTTTTTCTTTTTTTTTCTTTGTAGTGCTATAGCCAAGTTTTCTATCTCTTTACCACCAGTTGCTATTTTTTTTTTTCTCCCTTCTTGTAAAATCTTTTCTTTTGAAATATCACAAGATATGATTTGCCAGAGTCAATCTAAACTCCCTCAATCAGGTTGTATAATCATTCGGGTCACCTTAGTGGTTAAAAATAACAGTCTGTTGATTGTGGGTCTAACAAAGCAAGAAACTTCCCACTCCCCGCCCAAAAAAAGATTAAAAATTTGCCTGCTTGATTGCCTGCCTGCTTCTCTGCTTGATTGACTGATTGATTGACTGATTGTTTTTTTTTTTTTTTAATTCTTCTCCAATGATTTTTTACACCAAATAATAACACTCAGTCCCCTAAAAAAAATATAATTGTGTTTCTTTCTTTTCTTGTTTTTTTTTATTTTTTTTTTTTTTTTTTTGAAGAGCCGTTGTTTGTGTGATTTGAAAAATATGAACAAAAGTGGGTTTGAGTGTGTTATGAAGACTTTCAACAGCTTGGGTAGTCTACCATGATTGTTCACAAAGTATCTTTTCTGTTTGCATTTGCTTGTTTCATTGTTTTTGGAGCGTGGATTTCTAGAAGGTTTACAGAGTTGTTCTTCTGCCTTTGTAGCGGCAGAGATCACTGAAGAGCAAAGCTTTAAGACAAAATCTTATAGCCATGGTATGGCCTATACGCGCAGCAAGCAAGCGGCTATACGCCCGCGTTTAACAATATTTTAGCTAGTGTGCGTGTTGGGTGCAGTTAGAAGCCGATTTTGCGTTTTAAGAAAACTTGTTGACCTTTTAGTATCATCGCACGTTTCTTGATCCTCCCGTCAAGCTCTTTTCCTGGATGCTTTTTAAAATACACAGCAAATGATTTTTAGTGGCTAATAACTTTTACAGATGGTTGCATAGGATTGTACTCAATGTTCCCAAAAAAAAAATAAAAATAATATGCTTTGGACCGCTTTTATGAGTGAAGGTAAAGTTAAAAATGGAAAGTTTAATATATTTCCTAAAGTTTTTTCATACCACCTTTTTTTACGTGCTTTTAATTGATTCGCGGCTAGTGAAATGTTCGTTTTGACGAATCCAGCAGTGTTACCAACCATATTGCAAATGCTTGTGTGCAAAGCTTAAAGACTGTAAGTCAAAAGAAGCGGAAACAATCGTACAAACCGAAAGCCGACTTTTAAATCTTGAGCACTCACCTATAAATCATGAAGATCATTCCCATTTACCGGTTGAGTGACGGGGATCATAAGAATTATTTTTGTAATTCTATTAAATTTTTTGTGTATAGAACATTAAACTTGATAGCGATACACAAGCCGCATTGGTGTTTATCACTAACAACCAATGAAATTATATGAAATATACATGGTCAGCCTAAGTGCATACATTGAAGTTGAAAGTAGGTTGTCAGAAGTAACGCACGCACGTGTTGATGATGTATCTTTTAACTTGGCAAGTCCGGTTGATGTACACCTAATATGACTTAATTTGAGCAAAAGAGGATCTTAACTTGATCGGGTTAGGCAAATATAATTGTCAAAAGCTTATTAAATGACTATTTTTTTTGCATTGGTTGACTTGAAGATAATTTCCATTCATACCACACTAGCAATGATGACTAACTGGCAGCTACTAGTGTTTCTTGAGTGAATTCCAGGGAGTTCACCAATACTTCTGCAATGGTTTCACATCTCGTGAGTATTTCGACAAATGAGCAAAGAAGGATGATATACAACCCAAATACAGCTATACKATAATGGTGTTGTTGAGTTTATAATGCTTTTAAATTAATGCCTTTGACTTACAAAATGTTATTGATAAACCCATCAGTACAGAACAGGAACATGGTGACAAAGGATCTTCTGTCGTTCAGAACGTCAAAAAATAAACCAAGTCACATGGCCAGCAAATAACAAAAACATGCACGTGCCGTGTAAGCATGTGACATGATAAGTTGCATTGTARGACCCTTTACCCGCACGTAAACAAAAGCTATAATATACCATACGTAAGTTAAAAACTAATTAATATTTTAAATTATTTTAAAAGCACATTTGTTTTATAATTTAAAARTTACTAGATAARATAATAGTATTTAATTGCATTTTAACACTTGTTTATGAAGCCCGAAATACTTTTTAGTGTTGAACGTTTTTCGAAGATTTTTTATACATGATTGTGTATGGGTGGTTAGAAATGTCTGGATGTTATTACTATTTACACTGTCATGTGACAAAAAATTTAATGCTCTAATTTAAGTCAGCCTAAATATTAGTAGCACGTGACTGACTYTTGTTTTTGTTACTTCAAATGACTATTATATGGGCTAGTGGCCGGTTGACAATTAAAGCAATGAGCATGGCGCTAAATGTAGGTATATTTTGTCGTGCGCAAGAATTTGCACAGGTCGCACAAGTTTGTGCACAAGAATGTCCTTGCTAAAAGGGAAAGTTTGGAAAGCTATTCTCAGGAGCCATATATATAAAAGGGAATCACATTAAATAAGCTAAATGAAAGTTCCAGAAAATATCACGACAAGCACCAGTTTTCTGTTGTGGAATCAAAGCCAAACATTTTAGGTGGAATCTCAACCTAGACCTTTTTGGTTCTGAGGCAATGGATGAGAAGCTTTAAAAATATGCAGCTTTTGTTTTTGTTTGCCAAATTACCAGTATCAAAAAAAACCCCCAAGACTCTGTGTAGGGTATATCTTTAAGTTTTTAAGGCGTGAAGATGATTACATGTAGACCATTTTCACTTGTTAAAGTTGAACGCCAAGTGTGGAAAAATGTGCATAAGGAGCTTCAGAGTGGTGCTGTGCTTGGCATCCGTAGTAGTGGAAAAGAGTATGAAGTTGGTGTTATTTTGAAACGGAGGTTTTTCGGCTAAGTTGCAAACTGCTAAAACGAAACAGCCCATTTGAACGCTAATAATATCARCTTCAATAACCAAATATATTCTCTACACAAATACGGCAACATGGTGTTTTTCCAGATTTACTCAATTGTATGTGTCAGGCAAACTACAGAGCGCAGGTTGCCCGTATGAAGTGATAGAAATACTCTGGAACCGTTTTAAATGCCCATGCTCTTTGAGGCTTCAATTCAAGGAGATGTTTATCGGGTTATGAAAATTTAATGTATGCGAATCTATAATTCCTTGCAAGTTCTGTGACGTTGTTTTCATGGGCATAATCTGGGGGAATTAGTTTTTCTGTATGGATTTTTTATGCACAATGTAGTAGACGTGTGCAATTTTTTTTTGATATATMTTTTTCAAGTACTAGTTAATCAAGATATTTTTGCTTTACAGTTGTGCCAAGTTCACAATGTTGTCAACTGACCAAAAAGATGTGCTGACGAAACACAATGTAAAAGCTATAAAAAGAAAGTGGCTCTGAAACTGCATTCAACTTATAAAACTTGTGATGACACAGTAATTGCAGGCCTATATTATTGATATTTTTTTGATCTAGCTCCGGCTAAAAAGGTGGTTTGCAGATCGAAAAGTTGAACAACGTGTTGTATATAAGTACAAGAAAGTTATAAGAACGTTATCCATAAGTTGTTACTCAAACCTACACCACTCTTTTATTTAGTAACAGCTTTACTAAAAATGGGGTATCTTCTTGCGTCTGTTACAAACTTTACCTAGTTTTAGCTAACAAAATCAAAAAAAAAAAACCACCCAAAAAAATGCAACAACCATCAAACAACTTTATGCAAGCCTCAACCAAAGCCAACTTACCAGTTTTGCCAATTCCTCACGCAAAACTTTTCAAAAAACCTGTCAACCCTGGAAGCGCTACCATTAGACCAGGGAACCACGGGCTCATGGAGCTCTTTGCTGAAAAAGACAGAGTGGACTCTGAGTCTATTCTTTCACGCGCAGTTTCTTATTCTGAAATTGCTTCATTGGATGTCCTAGAAGGAAATGACTTGTTGACTTCCGATTCCTTGTGTACTCCGGACAAGTCGTTCCCRGTTTCCGGAACCAATTCCTTCTCAAAGACGGCTGTTTTCAAATCTAAAATGGCAAAYGTTTCCATTGGCAAGAAGGTCAAAAAGTTTTTCAAACGCATGAATCCATTCGGTTCCGCTGGCACCGCAAAGCAACAACGTGTTTCCTTGTTCAAGAAACAAAAAGTTGCTCGTGGTGACACGATCATTATTGTCTCTTCGTTTAAGCTAAAACCTTTTGCACCTCCACCAACCTGCATGAAAAATGTTTCAGAAACAACATCGAACGCGCCTGCCACGCCTGCCACGCCTGCYACGCCTGATAATCCATTCACACTTGCCACTTTCATTGCTGTCTTTAGAGCAAGACAGCTGGAATTTGCAAAAGCCTATTTGTTTGGAAATAAATCAATCAGCACAGTAGAAAGAATGTTGGATAACCATAAAGGAGAGTTGATAAAGCATGAAGAGAAACTTGCATCSGGTAAGCTCAGACCTTTGCTTTTGACTGATTGCCGTTTTGCGCACACTCATGGCACAGACACCACTTCCAGTTTTGTTCCAAAGACTCCCTGTGAATGGGCTTGTGTGTACAACCAAGCAGACCACCAACTYGCGCGCATCAGATGCAAACGTACAATGGCCGAGATAGAAAGAAGCAGAGAAAAAGCTGTGGCAAATGGTGCAGTTGATAACGCCAAAATCGCAGAAATATGGAGCCAAGGTGTGTCTAGATGCACTAAGGAAATATCAGACAAAGCGGACGCAATGGTGAAGTTTTTACAACCAAATGTCAGCGAACGTTTGGATCTAGATTGCTACATTAGAAACATGAAAAATCCCACACCATCAAGTTTGCCGGACAACGTTTTTGCTGATGAAGAATACAGACTTTTGCTAACTAAGATTCACTTCATCGAGTACGTAATAGCTGAAAAACAGAAAGCCATGGACAGTAATCCTTCCTAAGGKCAAAAAAACRCTCTTTTTGGGGATCTCGGAAAAAATTGGCAGCATACTGATAAGAAGATAGTTGCAAATGTCTTCAAATTGGTAGGGTGTCTTGCTTTGCCGGATCTCCAAGCATAGGTTTTATTTATTTTTTTTATTTATTTTGTTTATATTTATTCAATTAGTGATTTTTTATATATATTAAGCTCCAAATTTTCAACCAATTTTTTTCTTGTGCTTCTTTCTTGTGGCATTCTGTGAATTCATTTGTCTAAAACTTTTTAAAGGCTTTTCTTTCAAACAATCCTCTTTCTGAACCTGGAAAAGCACAAACCGTCAAACGATGGTGAGAGCTGATAAAACCATTGTCCTCAACCTGCAGACTCACATAAGCTGCARGAAAAGATGTCTTGGAGACGTCAGGTGACCTTTTTGAAAAGAACACAACCAGGTATGAGCTGCACCAAAAGCGCAGCGTTTTACTTTGAGGAGTTGAAGAAGGGCTTGGGGCAAACTGCTGGAATGATATCTAGTGMCTAGCACAAAGCTGCCAATAAATACTACTGCTGTCTTTATTCCTCGGGACTGACATTGCTCAAGTATTGTATCTGCGTCGGTTGAGTCCTTCGCATCAAGGTGTGTGTCACTTTAGCGTTGAGAAACCTTGATGAATTTGGCAYTTCGAAAATTCGATCTTAGGCTAAGAGTGTCTTTAGTTTATGTGCTCCGCCAACGAACTGGTACAGATAAGATATATGGTATTTAATATTGGCGCGATAACATTAGTGGTTACGGCTTGCCCACTTTTTTACAGTATCCATCACGTGCCACGCAATTACCTCTAATTACCGAGAAACTTTTAGAGCATTTTTTGCTGAAATCGGCAAAGTGTGGCCTGATTCTCTTTCACCCGGTGTGTTCCGGAAGTTGGAGATAACGTTTGATCAAGGTGCTCCAGTCAGTGATTCAACAAACATTCCAGAGTTATATATTGTTTCAAAAGCGCATTGTGATGTGAACAAGCATTTGTTTTTTCTGAAGACCAAATCAATAAAAACAACCAAACAATTTAACCCCAACCTACGTAAAAATGGCTAAGATCAACTGTTTAGCAGATGTGTGCATGGTTCCAGTTGGTACTGGTTCCGCCTCCATTTCAGATTATGTTGCCAAGATCGAGCAAAAAATCAGAGAAAGTCCRTTGAAAAGCACTTTGCACAGCGCTGGGACCACCATTGAAGGACCTTGGGACGAAGTCATGGGACTAATTGGTGACCTGCACGAAATGTGCCACGAACTAGGGCTGGTCAGAGTTCACACGGATATCAGAATTGGAACAAGAGTCGACAAATCTCAGACTGCTCAAGACAAAGTTGATGTTGTCTTGAAAAAAATTGGGGCAGACGCCTGAGTTTTTTGTGTCTGCATCTCAGAGATGGCCTTTTTAGCATATACGAGTAAGTAATCTGTATAACTAAGCAATAATTACATTTGCAAGGCTTTTTTCTAAAGTAACTCCACTGGTGAATGCAGCGTGTTTTTGCTGTTTTTAGTATTACTGAAGCAAAGACCGCTTTTAGCAGTTCTTGAAAAAAAACWTTACACGAACATCCAATAACGCCAAAGCGGTTCAACACCAAACAACGATTCAAGCAGCGAGTAAAMGWTCTGGTATCGCCGCCTATAAAGCACGTCGAGTCATGAAGTTTCAAKAAGAAGATGGTGTTCCGGCTGGAAGCTTCGCTTATATGAAGTCACTAAAAAAAAAAAAAAACATACACGCTTGCTATCTTTAATATACACATTTGATTATATAGTTAGATAAGGTATAGTATTCTAGATTCCTAAATAGAAAAACACCCCTGCACAAAAAGCTTTTTAAACTGGAAGGCTCATCGATGTGCAGCATAGAGGCTTGTTCATGTAAAATGATACAGGTTTTGATCTCTGAAAAAATTTGGCTGTAATAAGGCGCGACCACGCTYAGGCAGAGCTGACCGAGTTGGAGTATTTAGCAACAGATCTGGTACCTTCGTTCATGGCATGTTTGGCCAATTCACCTGGCAAGATCAATCTGACAGCAGTTTGGATTTCTCTGGCCGAAATGGTGGATCTTTTGTTGTAAGCAGCCAATTTGGAAGCTTCGTTGGCAATTCTTTCAAAGATATCGTTAACAAAAGAGTTCAAAATAGACATGGACTTTTGGGAAATACCGGTATCTGGGTGAGTTTGTTTCAAAACCTTGTAAATGTAAGAGGAGAAAGTTTCCTTTCTGACTTTCGATCTCTTTTTAGCACCTTCAGCGGAAGAAGCGGTTTTTTTAGCTGGGGCTTTGGAAGCTGGTTTTTTGTCGGCGGCCATTGTTTGATGTTTGTATATGTATTTGTAGATGGGGGGGGTGGGGGATGGTTTTTCTTCTCTCTGTTTGTTTTTTTTTAACATTTAATGGGGGAAGGCTCCTCCTGAAAAAACCACTAAACATCTGGCTGACTTATATATCAAATGTATGAGGTCAACGGTGTTTTGAAAATTCGACACACACCGCATGCTTTGCAATGCGTTACGCGTGCGCACATGGTCTGAAAGTTACGCGTGGTATACGAAATCGGAAAGAATCACTGGGRGATACACGGAGAAGGCTGCGCAGACCGTATGTATATCACAGAACACCCGTCTGTATGGTACGACACCTACGCCGAGAAAAAAGGAAACGACTAAGCTAGTGGTGCGTATTATTCAGAACAGCCCTTATTTGTGACGAGATGGTCATGTTTAGTGCTGATCCCCATGTGCAGCCTGTACAGTTTGAAACGGGCACCACGAAAACATCGCAATCCAAAAGGAAGTTCTTCAACTTTTGTATATAAGCAAAGGGTGTGCAAAGGCAAAGTCATTCTGATATCTGTTAATAAAATCCTCTTCTCTCTTGCAAGTAAAATCCACTGAAAGACCATCATTTGCAACAAAAACAAAAAAACAAATACACATAACACAAATATAAAATGTCCGGTGGTAAAGGTGGTAAAGCAGGCTCCTCTAACAAAGCTCAACAATCCAGATCTGCAAGAGCTAATTTGACTTTCCCAGTTGGGAGAATCCACAGACTATTGAGAAAAGGTAACTACGCACAAAGAATCGGTTCTGGTGCTCCAGTCTATTTGACCTCTGTTTTGGAATACTTGACTGCTGAAATTCTAGAATTGGCAGGTAATGCCGCCAGAGACAACAAAAAGTCCAGAATCATTCCAAGACATTTGCAATTGGCCATTAGAAACGATGACGAATTGAACAAATTGTTGGGAAACGTCACTATTGCCCAAGGTGGTGTTTTGCCAAACATCCACTCCAACTTGTTGCCAAAAAAATCTAGCAAATCTAAAGCTTCCCAGGAATTGTAAGATGTTTGCCCTTTTAGAAACAWCTTTTTCTTTCCCGCAATCTTCTACTTTTTTTGTGTTTCATTAATATAATATCAAAATATTTTAGGTTCTGTGTGCTGGCGCCCGTTTAGGCTGCAGCATGCAATTGATATGTGTATATATGTATATACAGTTGGTGTATTTTAAACTCTGATTACATTTAGAATAACTGCGCAACCATAAAGTGCGCATGATTACTTTTAAAGGACTCTATAAATCGGCGATAATGTCAACAATGATGTTAACCACGGACACTAAAACCTCCACACCAACTAGAACGATAACGATAAACTCCAAGTACTCTTCGTCGCTTTGTCCCAACTGCTCTTTTAGCATTTGTAGCAAGTCGGAAATGACCTCCAACCTTTGGTTTAGTAGACCCACCCTTTGATTGATTTCCAAGTAGCCCCTTGTTGCTTGGTAAATGGGTTCTAGCTGCGGCTCCGCCCACATGATTTCTGGCGAGTCCATTACCGAGCCGTGAAGGTTGATRTTGATTCTCAAAATAAACAACTCTCCGATAGACTTCATAATCTCCTCTTTTGTCATCGAAATTTTCCCCATCGAGGCAATTTGCTGGGGAATGTTCTGGGTGTCTTCAATCGTGTTRTCCACCAACTCCTCAAATAAGGATATTTTTACACTTTGAGCAATGGCATGCGATATACTCAATTTTATCAGGTAGTTGGACCCGTCTTTCAAMGTGATAAAATCGTTGTATATTCTAGGCTGGTAGCTTTGCGTGATGTAGTAGTTTAGCTGTTCCACTTGCACGTCCTCTGGAGCCAACTTCTCCATCTCAAATTTGTCTAAATCGCTCAAAAAAGCCTTTTCCTCTCGTTCGGTGAACCCCCACATCACTATGACCCCGTACTCATAGATGAAGAGATCAGGTTGTTTGCTGCTTACGTTGATTTCCCCACCTTCGTCGTCCAAGCGGATGATATCGTCGTGTTCAAATCTTTTGTCGCCCCGCCAGTCATTATAAATGAAGGGGGTGTACAARCACTCGTCAAAAAGCTTAGGATGYGTATGGTGTGCTTTCCTGCAGTCTTTTATCCATCTGATCAGCTCTTTCATTTTGTAGCTTCCACAAGTACAATACGCAGTGACCCTTGGCAACAAGTGTCTCTGTTTTTTACCTAGTTTTTCTGCATCCCTTCTAGCAGGCTTGTCCTTGATCTGATTCACCTGCGAGTAAACTTCCTTTCCGTTGTGTCCGTTTTCCAATTTCAAAGTGCTGTTTGTTTCATCATTGATGTTGTCGGCCTCAGGTAGCAACTTCAATTTGTGAGTGACCCTAGACATTCTTTGCGGGCCTGCCCGCTGTATACCACTAGTTTTATTTTTGCTGGCACTGCTGGCACTGCTGGCGCTGCCGGTGTTCGGTGCTGCCAGCCCAGAATGTTCAAAAGTTTTTGCAGCAGTGTTGACTGGCACATTTGTTTCTCCAGTAGTCGTGGCTTCTGAACCACTGCCAGTCTGCTTAGGTAGCAAATTGTCATGCTCCGATATATGGTCTCCATCCAATGACATATGTGGTTTCTGATTTCTTTGAAGTTTAGCACCGCCTTTGGTGACGCTCTCTATGCTATGTTCACTAGGAAAATAACCAAGCAAAAAGCTTTTTTTCAGAGCACTTGTATCAGATTTAGTGGTTACAGAGGGGTCGCAAGACTGAGAGTCATCATATGTTCGATGTTTAGCGGTCTGCACATACCAAAATCAGCAAAAGAAACAATAGTTCGGAGTTCCGTGAGGCAAAAATGACCAAAAAAAAAAAAAAACAGGTGGGCAAAAAAAAAAAAAAAAATAAGACTGCAGGTCCTGGGCAGCTCGGTTTAGCGAGTAATAGAATTTCAAGGCGCATTTGGTAATGGCGTGGCTTGCTGATTTGATAAAGAGAAAGTCTTTTACTGAAAGCTTACCTTGAAAAGAGCGATCAAGAAATTGAGTTCAGAATCTGGAAAAAGCGACTGCTAGTTGGCTCTGGTCAGCTCGTTRGTGCGTCTTTTACGCTTTTGCTTGGAAGTGACAAGACAGAATTTTTCTGTTTTGAATGAAAACCAGACTGTTTTGAGAGCAGAAAGGAAAGCAYCTGAGCCGTTGCGCGTTTATCTCTATTCTGTGCTATACATGAACCGATCCAAAGAGCTTAAGCAAGAAACCATCAAAGTTGTCGTGCTTTTTTTCAGATAAAATAGCTAAAACATGTAAAAACCACCGTTCAACACCTGGAACAACGTTTTCAAACGGGTCACTATATAACTGGGAACATCCTCAACATACTGATGCTCCATTGCCAGTKTGAGCCAACATCTGTCCAGGTGTTGTTTTGTTGTCATGTGACTTACTCCAATACTCGCTTTTTTTGCAAAGGATTTTCCTGTTTTTTTGTGTACTTTGGCTGAGTTTGTTTGTGGTAAGATATCCCATGGATGTTGAAAGATGAATRCACAAATGCCAAACGTACTCAAAAACACAACCCAAAAACAACAGTACACACCAGGTCAATCCCTATAGTCTAAAAGCACAGGAAGTGATTTAGATATAAGCCGTTCATCAAATCAAGCGAGTTTATCCCACACGTCACTCATGACTAATAACGAGACCCACGAGTCCTTAAAACAGAAAATAACTCAAATCCAAGACACCAATGAAGTGTTGGCTTTGAGTGTTCAAAGGACAAGACTATCTGTGAGACGCTTGCGTTTTGAATACGCAGTTCTTTTGGAAAGGTTGCAGCAAAGAGTGCAGAAAGCCCCTTTGTCTGACTGTGAAGACCCGCTTCCTACATTGAAAGACATGAGAAAGCAGTTGGATAAAAGCTTTTCCAGTTCTAATTTTGTCAAAAATATCAAGAGCAGCAATAACTTATCGAATGCTGTTAACGGTCAGAACGCAACCGAAAATACGACACTCTACTCAAAAAGAAAGCTAGCAAGAATGAAGAGAGATCCTAAGATGCCTAAAAGACCTACAAACGCGTATCTATTTTTTTGTGAAAATAACAAGGAGCAATTGAGAGAGGATCATGGGCCCCAAGCTGATATGTCTAGAGTTTTGACAGAAGCTTGGAAAAGTTTGTCAGACGAAGACAAGAAGCCCTATTTTGACATGTATAATGAAGACAAAATCAGGTACCAAAGAGAAATGGCCGAATATACCAAAGAAAAAGAAAGTGAAAATGAAAATGAAAATGACAACGAGCAGGAGGAAGAATACGATGTTGAAGAAGCAGCGTCAAGTGAGGAAATGGCGGCAGAAGAGGAACACAAGCCAGATTCCAATCACAATGATGACAAATCTATAGAACCGGAGGAAACACAAGTTGAGCAGCCACATAACAGCCTTGAAGAAGCCACCACTGAAAGTAAAAGCTCTGAATAAACTGTGCSTCTTGAGGGGAGGGGGTTTCAGGCATACGATGCTGTATTTCACTTTTTTCTCTAACTTTTTTCTGCGAGTACATTTTTTAGAATCTTTTTTGTCATAAAAGTTTATGTCGGTATATAGTTTTATGGACACCAGTAGCTTCACTCGCAAGAAATATATGTTGAACGAATATAAACGACCGCTGCATACATACAACAGGTAGAGTAATTGTTCACCAGGCATTGAAAAAAAAAGTTAATGTTAAAGTACATATACAGTTGATATATATTCTGCTATATCGGAGAGAAAAATAAAAAAAAGAAAGTGTGTCTAGAGGAAAAAAAAAAAATAACAATATATAGTGTTTTACTCAAACTCTTCTCTTTTTTTTATAAAATCCATTTTCATCTTTTTGATGCTTTCTCTTTTCCCTAGATCTTGCATGCTTTTTGAACTTTCTGTTTGCAGCAACATCAGGCGCTCTGACAGCCAATACTGCCCTCTTGGCTCTTCTTTCTTGTCTTCTTACGTAAACTTCCTGCTTGACCGCGGAGTACGCAGCGGTAAACTGAGAAACCGTCAATTTGTTTTCCAAAAACTGCAAGCACTCTTTAGCAAGATCTTGAAGCTCTTCCTCTTGCTCATCAATGCTTCTTTCGTTCTCCAAGTACATGAATAAGGACATGATAATCTTTTCACTTTCCTTTTCAACAATTGCAGAGTCTAGGATTTGAATCATCAAAGCCAATAGCTGAATCATGGCTTTTTTCCCAACAAATGACTCGCTCAAAACAAGTTTCTCACTTCTCAATATATGTGCAGCTTTGGAAACTGCAAAGTCGATTGACGAAATATATTTGAGCTCTTGACCATCACCGTTTTCTTCATCGTCCTCTTCTTCGTGTTCTTGTCCTTTTGGTGCAATGTATTGCTGGTCTTTTTCCTTCCAAGACATGATAATTTGCACAAGGATTTTCACTGACGCGTCAGCAAGTTTCTCGCTGATAGATGGGGCACCTAGCTGTCTAAAGACCCTAAACGCAATAGTTTGGATGTCATAATCCGATGGAAAAGACTCAAAATTATCTTTTTGTTCGACCATCAAGGAAACCAATCTGGTTGCTGCCAACCGCACCCAAGAGTGTGGGTAAAGCAAGCAATTGAACACATTCTTCCATGCTGCGTGGAAAGAACTCTTGAAAGTTTCGCCACCGGCTTTGTTGGAGTAACTTCCAAATAACTGCAGCGCCAAGTAGATTAGCTCCCATGGAATTTCAGATCCCAAATCGGTGTTTTCAATGATGTACTGAACTCTCATAATGGCAAGTTCATGCAATTCCTGGTTGTGCTCTTTGTTCAAACCAAAAACCTCCAAATATATTTTGTAGATTCGCAATCCCAAGCTCAGATACTGGTTGTTAGATGTTTGCTTCAACCACGCGATTATGTATTTCTCCATAGTCGATGTTCCTTCTTCCCCTACCTTTGTCAATAAATCATGCAAAAGTTGTGAGGCCATTTCACGGCACTTTGGAAAACTGTCATTCACAGCAACGTTCGCCAACCCTACAAAAAGAGAGGAAGACAGCTTTGAAAGCAATTCAGTGGAAGACTTGTTGATAACCAAACTGATAGTCTCCATCACCGATATACGCCCCTCAGGAGAAGAATACTGCAAATTGTCAATCAAAAACTTGAATTTTTTTTCAAGTCTTCCCTTGCTGTGGTCATATTCCATCATGAATTGGAAAAAAACGCTTCTTGCAACATCTCTGATTTCTTTGGTGTGATTAGCAATCATGATTTCGGAGACAACATCAACAACGTCATAAAGCTCCGGCAAAACAACGTGCTTGGTGATCAAACTTTTCAAGAAATTGAACGCTAACCCTTGTTTATGAGGTTCGTTAAAATCAGGTAAAATTCTAGTCAAAATGTAACTCAAAGAACTATTTTTTATCTCCACATTTTTGTGTCTAATCAAAACAGATAAAAACTTCAATCCCAACTGGCAAAGTTCAGAAGAAGTGGAAGGCGAGTCTTTGATGATGTTGAAAACCTTTCTAGCACAATTTTTGAAAATCGGCTCATTGTCCTCAGAAAAATTAATTTTAACAATCATTGTTAAAATACGCAAAGTGCTGATAAGAACCCCCTCGTCATCCGAGTTCAAGGATTTTTTGAAAATAGGAATGAATCCCTCCAAGTACTGTGCATCCATCAAATTTGCATTTTTGCTCAAAGAGGTTCTGAGCAAGTCAAAAGAAAGTCTTTGCAAAGTATGAACAAATAAAGAGCTTTCTGTTTCAACATGTGTAAATTTAGAATTCAAATCAACAGTGAAAAATTCTTCTTTTTCATCCAGTGTTCGCTTTTTTCTAAAGGTCTTGTAAGCTTCTGGACCAAGCGACTGCTGGTAGATTTCATGGCACAATGCCAAAACTTCAAACTTGGCAGATTCCGGGCTTTTGGATAAACCCAAAACATAACGTCTTAACAACTCATCAAGTTTGTTTTGAACTTTCAAAGGCAGTTTTTCGAGTAGCAATGCTTTGACTGGGTGCAACAACGATCCAAACTTTTCTAAAGAAATACTGTTTGACAAAATTTCAGCAGTATCGTAACTTTTGTTATGCTTGACTTCTTTCATCTTCGAGGTGTATCCTTCAGCATCCTTTTCTTGACCCGCTGCTCCAAAAGTGTCTTCCATAATAACGCCAGCAATCATGTCTGCGGAACTATCCAAGTCTCCTTGCACAAGGTGGTCATTCAGCGACACAAGCACATGATGGATACTAAAACTCAAAACATGAATTTGAGATCCTCTTGTTAAAGCGCCTTTTAGCTCCTTGATGATGAAAGATAAATAGGCGGCACCAAGAATGACGGCAAGTTTGCTCAAATTTTTTCTAACTGCATCACGCAATTCTTCTGATCTGCTTCTCAAAACCTGGCAGACGCTGGTTAATGTCCCCGGTAAGTAAGAAACAACAGTATCTTGTGGTAAACCTAGGATCAGATTAACCGTGGCCTCAGAAAGGGGGATTCTMGCAACAATGGTTTCGTCGTCTCTTTTGTTCAAAAATTTTGTTAAATCAGAATAAAGTTCGTTTGCAATAAAAAGCTTTGGTTCATCAAGTTTGCTTGGAAATTTCCTGATACTAGGCAATCCACAATTGGCATCGCTCAAAAACAGTAACGAGTTTTTAATAGAAACAGAAACATTCACAATCACTAAAACAATTTCTTTAAGGTGCGGAGAGTCCATCTTCAACATTGATTTGTACCGTCTTATCAACGCTTTGTATTGATTCCAGCTTACAAAATTCGAAAGTTTCCCAAGAGCAGTAATCACCTCGTTGCACAAGTTTCTGTATTTTTCGTCTTCGCAAAAAACCCAATTTTCAATTGCTGGAATYAAATAATGCGAAATAGAGTTTTCATGTAACTGTGGAGCCAGCTCGCATAACCTTTTCACTGCCCTTTGTCTTCTGTGGATTTGAATGTGGTTGATGTTGAAAAAAAAATCGGCTTCCTGATCACCTTTCATTAAAAGTACCTTCATGTCATTTAAATCGGTATAAACCTCTGAATTGGTCACAATGTAAGCCAAAACGGAAATGTATTCGTTTTTGATATCATCCTTCTTTTTTCTTAATCCAAGTTTCAAATTAGGCAACACAATTTCCTTCATTAGTTGGACTGCCTTTTGCGACCTAACTTCATCCGTTTGTAAATTTAAATAATCCGTGTAGGAATTGATTACAGATGTTGCGCTTGTTCTAATAGCCAGCTCATCAAAATCATTGATAAAAAACAAACACGAGTACAAAATAGGCATCCATTCAAGGTCATTCATAGTTTTGAAATCATTTTCAACAATTTCCTTGAAAGCTGGCAATCTTCTTTTAAAATCGTAGCCTTGCATTCTATCGTTACCGTATGAATTCAAGTCTGAAAGCAAATTGGCAACTTTCTCGAAATCAGGGAATCTCTGCGCTATGCTCACAAATACATTTGCCAAAGTGACTCTCACAGTTTTGTCAACATAGTATCTGAACAAAACAGATAGCTGTTTGTACAATGGTTCAATGTCGCTCCAAGAGCAATCGTATTCAGCTACCACGGTTACCAAAACCGACAAGATTTTAGCAACATCCTTGATGGGTATACTTTTGGCATGTTTCTCCAAGGCAACTGACAAAGAATCAACCAACAATCTTCTAGTGTCATTATCTTGGATAAATCCGGCATTAGTGATGTTTAACAAAAGGTTGACAGCAGCTGTGGAAACCTCTGGAGACATTGCTTCTGAAAATAGCACTGGAAGCTTGAGCAACGAGCCGGAAACACATATCGCAACCAACTCAGCGTAGGAACTTTCCTCTGTGGCTCCCGTAACAAGATTGTTCACAAAGCTCAAAATAATTGCCACAACTGACTCTTTTGCTTTGTCGTTTGACAACGTTCTTATTAGTGCCCGTGCTGCAGCATTATTATTGTAGTACAAAAATTTGTACAACGTTTTGTGTGACGACCAAAAAGTAATCATTTTCATCATTGCGGACGGCTGTTGCAAGTTTTCTTCTTCAAATGCCTTTAACCTTGGGTTGACAACAACCTTGAAAAGATCATCAATGTACAAATCCCAGGGCAAAGTCTCACTATAATACTCGAATAGCTGATAAAATGCTTTCATAATCTGCTGTCTAGCATTAATAGCCATCTTGTCAATATTGTTTTCGGACATCTTTTCCTGTAAAACAAATGAAGACACTGCAGAAGAGTAGATCAGCGGAGCAATAGTCGATTCAAGTGATTTCGGGAACTTAACTCCCAAGACTGAAAATAAAGAGTTGATAATAGTGACAAATCCAACAACTCTTCTCAATGTCAAAAGAGTAACCTCTTCTTTTGCAACAATGTAATCGTTGAAATAGTACGAGAAGTTCAATCTTTCACTACCCAATTGCAAAAATTGTGTGACATATTTTTCGTCGAAATTTGGCAAAACGGTAATGACGGCATTCTTTCTAGATTTTTTGATTCCACTTGTAGAAGGTGTTTGAGCTCTACCAAAAAGAATTCTCAAAATAACCGGAATCAAAACGTGCTCGTCTTGACTCTCAATTATTTTCGTTTCGTCAGAAGCCATCAACCTGGATATTTCGTCTTTGAACAACGTGTCATCCAACAAGCTGTTCAAGTTTTCTTTGTACTTGTTAATAGTCTTATCTTTGTATGCGAAAATAGCCGATAGAGCCAGTTTTTGAACCTCAGAGTTCCGGCTACTCAACAAAGTCAAAAGTCTTTCATATATTTCGTCTGAGTGATAAACGCTTCTAATATTCTTGAACTTTCCCAATAATTTAAGCAAAAGGTTTCTGTCTGCATCATTCCACGAGGCGGCTGTATTGCTCTTATCCTCAAGCTGCTCTCCAAAAATCTCCTCGTTTTCTTTGCTGTTGAAAAAGAATGGAACCAAGTCTCTGGAGTGTCTTTCAGCAAGCGAAGAGATACTCAAAAGCAACTTCAAAGTCTGATTTCTAATCAGTTGCGGGTACTCCAAGTTTCCTCTTCTTTCCTTCATGATATCGAGGAGCGAGCCTTCTTCAAAAAAGTATCCATCAAACACTTTGTTACAGGCATTGATAGCGTCGTCCAATCTAACAACGCTGACTGACCACCACTCATCCCTTGTCAATTCAACCATTGGCTCTTCAGGATACTGCAGCACAAAGTTTTTATCCAGCACCGTTAAAAATTGCAAAGACAAATCCCAGACAAGTTGCTGATCTTTTTCGTACACGTTAGGAAGAATCTCGTAAACACCGTCCCAGATGGGGGAGAATCTAACGTTCAAAAGACCAAACATATGTTTGAAAAAAATCATATTGTAAATGGTGTTTGAGGTTGTCTTTGCAAACTCGGAGCCCATCGATCTTATTCTGGCTGTAAAGTCTCTGGCGTGCTCCAATGTTTGCGGAATTTCCTCCAAGATGGCACAAGTTTTCAAAACATCTGGAACGTCATAATTGACCATCCCCATCAAATCGTACAACAAGTACAAGGTTTCGTACCTCAACTTGCTGTTTGGAAGAAGCAAGTTGTTTGTTAACTCTTTAATCAAAAGATAATCATCATCTTTCACAAGCTGCACTAACTTGGCAGCAAAAAGGTCATTTTTTTTCAAACACTGCAAAAACGTTCTCAATCCTTTGACAAAAAATAAACTGTTTCTCAAGGCAGACATTCTTTCTTTCACCATTGACAATATATCATAAACGCCCTCGTCATCAACGTTGTAATTGGACAAACTCAATCCCAAAAAAACCCCAAAAACATCTTTTTGGAAATCATTAAGCTCATTCAAACATTTACTCATRCCTTTAAGAGAGGAAAAGTAGTCAATGTTCTGGTCATCATTMTTGCGGTAGCTCAATATACTCAAACAAGTTAAAATTTTATAATAATCTTCATTGGCAGAAATCATATCTGAAAAGGTTTTTGAGATAAACTCCTCGGGCAAAGTTATATTGAGTTTTTCTTTARCAGTTTCATTCTCCTCCAGTTTGAACAAAAACAGTGATAGTTTCCCAGAGCTTGTGGCCCAGTRATCTCTAATGTATTTTTGCAAAAACCTTGAGCCATTGAATACAAACACTCTTTCAGAGGCCATGTTCAAACACGTGGTGAAAAACTCCAAAAAGCTATCTGTGTATTCAGCTAAATAAAATTCAAACATTTTTTTGTGAAACTGTGTCAAAACAGAAACGTCTGCGTTACGAAGCAAAACGGCAAAAAGAAAGGCAAAAGTTTCAGACCTTGGCTTGTTTTCTGGAGAAGCGTTGTCCATCAATCTTTGTACGATGGTAACAAAGTTTTCCCAGCTTGGGACTTTTCTACCACTTTCGGCGAAACCCAAAGTTGCCAAAACTTTAGCAATCTTGTCTGTGGTGTCACACTTTTTAGAAGCAACGGACTCAGATAATTTCTCCAAAATAAAGTGATAAACTTCTGCCACATTCTCACTGGATGCATGTCTCAAAATGTCCATGAGGATATCGCAAAACAATGAAATGGAATCTGAACCGTTGCTGTTGATAACTTGAGGTAGCAATGCTCCAATAATAACGTTTGTTTTTGAGTGCAGACTTTCGCTAGTTGTTTTCAAACTTTCTTCAAACAATGTCTCCAACCCATCATAGAAATGCACGTCGTGAGTTTCATCTAATTTTGCCACAGAAGATTCGATGAAATGCTGTAGCGAGGTTGCTTTGGACTTCCGAACCAAAAATGACAACGCCTCGGCGCTGAATCTTGACAAATATTCTTTTTGATGAGACAACAATGGGAACAAAAGCTCAAATGTTCTGTTCAAATCTTGCGCTAAGACCCTTGATAGGTATTTAAAAATGTATGCCAAACAGTTAAACCCCCACTCAAAGACACTGGAGTTTTCAACGCTAACGGCGTTTTCCAACATACTAAGCAAACACTTCAAGGTGTCTTCATAAAAAACCATGAAATCTGGACCCAGATCGTGGACAAATTGTGCGAGAAGCTCACATAATGGTTCCAAACTTTTGTCATCGTGCAAATCAATGTGAGCTTTCAAGCTGCTGAAAATAGCCTGCTGGTGGTATAAAATTTGAGCCAAAGTTTGTATTTTGCTCTCATTCTCCTCTGCAAAATTACTAAAATTACYACTTCTATTGATGTCTTTCCAATGCTCAAAAGTAGATAAAAAATGAGAAGTCTCAACGTAATCGTGATGCCTTTTGATCAAGCTCTTGGCAGGCTCRATCTTCAAATCATCGATCTTGTTTCTGAACGAGGTGTATCTAAACTTGTTCGCCCCTTTGGTAGAGCCAATTCTCTGTTTAACCATTTTGATAGCAGCGTAGTACAAGAAAACCTCAATTTGTTTGTGGTTTGTTTTTGTTTGTTCTATCTTATGCTGGATATACGTGAACCTTATACAAGATCACCTCTGCAAAATGTTTGGAGATGCGAAAAACCTGAAAAAAAA
>LPNM01000012.1:211610-227787 GCA_001747045.1 Hanseniaspora osmophila | reverse complement strand
GCTCTTGAAGAACTTAACATTTCTTTTTCCGCGATGAGTTGTGGCACGAAGCGAATAGCCAAAAAAAAAAAACAAAAAACATTTCTACCCTGTTTGGCAAAGTTTATCACGTGGCCTTTAGCAGCCGARGGTCTGTTATTGCGTCACGAATTGCAAGGTTTGAACAAAAAAGAGTAGTCCACAAAGGTTTTCCCTCAAAAGTTTTTATATTTATATTTATATAGAAAAGTCTTTTGTTACTTGCAATGCAAGAATGTTCAAATACCAAAATACTTTTGATATAATCCAGATTTTTCTCTAATGGATATGTCACCAAAAACGGATGACTGCTCCACAGATATACAATCGGCAGTAGCTAAAGACAGCAGTTGGAAAAAAGTTTTACTAGCTTCCAATTTCGTTACTTGCTGTTTACCATCCCTAGGCTGTAATAATTCTGACAAAGTAGCTTTATCGTTATTTTCAAGTTTTTGTCTCAGCTTGTTTGCAACTTCAACGGTTGTTTTCGAAACCATTTGACCATCCAGTTGCATGATTTGGTCATCTTGGTAATTTTCACCAAAAAACGTTGTTCTTCCTTCGACTTGAGAATGCTCGTGCATGTCTATGTCCGAAGTGCGCCCTTCCGAGATTTCGTTTTCAATGTCCATGTTAAAGTCGTTTCCATCAATGTGCATGGAGCTTTCATGGACATTATTCAGATCCAAAGAAATGTCTATACCTTCTCTGTTGATAGAGCCAAGAGAGATCTCTGAGTGCATATCCTCTACAGGAGAGGGCGGGGCATTTAATAAAGATGCGTTGTGTTTTTGGCGTTTACTTTTTGGCAAATGCGTTTCCAGTTGAAGCAAAGTTTGATACATCGTTTGTGGCAGATAATCGTAAGTTTGTTCATACATTTGTTCCAGCAATCTTTTGCCACCATGCGACTTTTCTTTTCTAGGAGGAGAGTTGGTTGGGGTACGCAACATTGCGTTCTCATTGTCGCTTTCGTCTTCATTGGGGGAAATCTCAATTTGATCATCCTTTAAAATCTCTTTGGTGTTTTTCAAAATTGATTTTGCTGAGAAAAAAGGCGACACTTGCTTTTGAGTGGCATGTRCTGCGTTGTTTGCTTGCTGTTCAAAAGAAAGTGATCTGCCATCTACAGAGTCTTGGTCATTTGGAGCTTCGGTGTAGTCCAATCCCAAATCCATGTCAAACAGTGGATCCTGTTCATTATTTTCCCCTTCATCGTTTCTACCCAACTCCACGCTATGTTCCATGCTCAGCAAATGGTTTGGGCTTTCCTCGTGTTCAGCAATTGTTCCATGCTGAGAAGGATCAGAAGTGTCTATTCCCGAATTCAATGATTTGGCTGTCCCCTCTCCCAAAACGTTTTCTTGGGACTGACCGCTGATATCAAAGTCCAAGTCAAAGTCTTGGTCATCAATGTGGCCGTTGGGAAACATTTCTTTTTCAATTTCGTCATCATTCAGCAGATTTATAGCATACCCTCTTCCAACTTCTAATGAGTCCTCAAAATAATCAATGTGATTTCCGGTTGAGCTTTCAATGTTAGGAATAGCACCTGCATTAAAGTTTGCGGCACCTGTCCCTGCTAAGCTCCTGTTTCTCTCTGTAGAAAAAGTACCTGTGGCTGCACCTTGCAACCCTCTGTGCAGCAATCCTTCTGGAATTTCTTGGTTGGATAGAAAATCTAGTGGTTCTTGATAAAAAAGCTCGGCCGCGGTAATCGTGTCTTGCATAATTAAGTTGTTCATGTTCGAAACAACCGTGGAACCAACAGCTTGGGTCACTTGTTTAGGATTGGCTTTAAATGCACTTTTCAGTTTCACCAACGTTTCAGAAATGTCATCTAGCAAATATTTCGTTTTACTCGAGTAGATTCTGACCACACCGTACAAAAGATGACCCGAAATTCTTAGTCCAAGTTGCTCTGCATGCTCCTCGTTACCAGCAGCAGCTCTAGCAATTTCTTTGCTGGAGCTGACCAAGTCTGTTTGTAGTGATTGGTGTTTGTTGAATTTTTTGTCCAAGTTTGCAGCGAGCCAAATCTGGGCCAAAACACCGTTGCTTGTAAGTGAAGAGCTCATAATCAAGGTCAAAGTCTGTTGTTGTTTGTTTTGTTTTTTTTCAAGCCTGTTTGATCACTTATCTTTATTTCTGTGGCTTTTTGCCCTTGTCCAAAAAAAGGCTACATTCAATATCTCTCAATTATCAAATACGAATATCTGTTGCAAAAGCAAAACAGTGTTTAAGAGATAAGCAGTTATAGCATTGATCATTCTGTTATTAACTTAAAATTTGTGATATAAACCGTCATTCAAACATGCCTTACACGAATTTAGATTTCCAGCAAAAGATCGAGCACACTCAGGAACCAAAACAATAAACTTTACTATATCGAGTTGCAATAAATAATAGAAACGCGAACTTGCTCTAAAAACTTCGTGGCAAACTGACGCGACAAACAACGCGAAGCTGCAAATCAGGAACGTCTGCTTTGCCAACAATAATTCAATCACGTGACCTATACACTTTAAAAGCTCATGTGACTCAAAAAATYAAAATWAAAACCTTTAAATGRTGGTCGGGTAGTTGTTAAAACGTGATCAAGTAATTCATAAACCTTTTTCCTCTGCATTGGGCAAACGCTCGCTTCGTTATTTCAGTGGCAAAAAGACTTGATACACCAAGAGCAAACTCATTCAAAAAATTTAAGGTTTACACAAATTGCTTCAATAATATACACAATAAAATAAAAGCATTGAAAAAACCAAACAAACTCCAAGAATTTATAGCAAAATGGGTCAAGGTGCATCTAGAGGTAAGAAGAAGGATAAGAATCAAAAACCAAAATACGAACCACCTGCAGAATACAAGTCCATCAGGGCTGGAAGAAGAAGAAAGCATGGGGGCGCTCCAGGAGCAGAGAAATTACCTGCTGTGTATCCAACAACAAGGTGCAGACTAAAGCTTTTGAGAATGGAGAGAATCAAAGATCATTTGCTATTAGAGGAGGAATTTGTCGCCAACAGCGAGCTTTTAAAACCTTTTGAAAAAAAAGAAGAAGAAGAAAAGAAGAGAATGGAGGAAATTAGAGGTACACCGCTAACCATTGGGACRTTGGAAGAGATGATAGACGATGATCATGCCATTGTGACGAGTCCGACAACTGCTGACTACTACGTTTCGATTTTGTCCTTTSTTGACAAGGACTTGTTGGAACCGGGGTGTTCGGTGTTGCTACATCACAAAACCATGTCTGTGGTGGGTGTTTTGCAGGACGACACCGATCCTATGGTGGCGGCTTTGAAAATTGACAAATCTCCAACGGAAAACTATAGTGACATTGGTGGTTTGGAATCACAGATCCAGGAAATAAAAGAGGCTGTTGAACTACCTTTGACGCACCCGGAACTATATGAGGAAATGGGTATCAAGCCTCCTAAAGGGGTTATTTTATACGGGGCCCCAGGTACAGGGAAAACTTTACTAGCAAAAGCCGTTGCCAACCAAACTTCGGCTACCTTCCTAAGAATTGTCGGATCTGAGTTAATTCAAAAGTATTTGGGTGATGGACCAAGACTTGTGAGACAGATTTTCAAAGCAGCAGCAGAAAATGCCCCAAGTATTGTGTTTATTGATGAAATTGATGCCATTGGTACCAAAAGATACGAGTCCAACAGTGGTGGGGAAAGAGAAATTCAACGGACCATGTTGGAGCTCCTTAACCAGTTGGATGGTTTTGATGACAGAGGAGATGTCAAGGTAATCATGGCAACAAATCAAATAGAAAGTTTGGATCCAGCCTTGATCAGACCCGGCAGAATTGACCGTAAGATCTTGTTTGAAAACCCAGACTTGTCCACAAAAAGAAAGATTTTGGGGATTCACACATCTAAGATGAGTTTGAGCGAAGATGTCAATTTGGACAAACTAGTAACGTCAAAGGACGATTTGTCCGGTGCAGACATAAAAGCCATGTGCACGGAAGCTGGTTTGCTGGCTTTGAGAGAAAGAAGAATGCAAGTTACTGCTGATGACTTTAAACAGGCCAAAGAGCGTGTTTTGAAAAACAAGGTTGAAGAGAACTTAGAAGGTTTGTACTTATAGTTTGTTGATATGCATATGTACAAATTTTAAATATCAATGTAAATTTGGGAAAATTAATGGCACCAAGCAGAGGTAATTTACACCAATATCGGTGCTTGACGATCTGCTTTCTTCACTTCTTGAAAAAAAAAATTTYTAAAGGTGTTGRGCCACGCATCCGTTAAAAGTATCTGTCCAAATAACTGGAGCTTGCAGTAAAACTGAAGCCTTTGAACAGTTCGTCATGCATAGCTGAGTTAGCGGGTCCCGCTGGAGAGCTCATGTCGACGCTTCTAATATCTCCGCTTTGTAATTTTTGTTCCGTAAATTCCAAGTCAAAGTTTTCTGCCAAAGACCAGTCAGTGATAACAGGCATAATCGGACCAAAAGTGCTTTTCTGAAAACTAGAAGTTTCCAAATCTTTCCAATTGATCTTTCTGAAAATAAAGTGCTGTTTGAACCCTGTTGTTTTGGCCGCGCCTGCTTTTTTTTTTTTCTTTTTATCAGCTGGTTTTCCTCTGTTTTTGTTCAAAGATTCGTCCCAATATAGGTCAACGTTCCATCTTTTTTCAACGTCCTTTTTCAAAATTGCGTTGACAAAGTCCTTCATTCCTTCGCTCAAGTAGTAAGGAACCTTCAGAGTATTTTTCATGATTTTGTTCAGAATAACTTTGGGATTCTGTCCCGTGTAAGGAGGTTTCCCTGTCAACATGTCATAAACTAAACACCCCAAAGAGTACCAGTCGCAAGACTTGGTGTAAGCAACTCCCTGAAGAAGTTCTGGGGCTGCGTATTCAGGTGTTCCGATGATTGAGTAAAAGTTGCCGTCTCCTCCGTGACTACTTTTGCTCAAGCCAAAGTCAGTCARAACCAAGTGGCCTCTTTCGTTAAGTAGACAATTTTCGGGCTTCAAATCTCTATAAACAATCCCCTTTTCATGTAAAAATTTCATAGCCAAGCTGATTTCAGCGGTGTAAAATGCCACAGTATCTTCTTCCAAATTCCCCAAATTTTTCAAATGAAAAAACAGCTCRCCGCCAGGCAAGTACTGTAGTAAAAGGTAAAGTTTATCAGTGTCATGGAAAGAATAAAAAAGCTTTACAATGTTTGGGTGCTCTAGAGTTGACAAAATTGTTCTTTCGGCAAACGTCCGCTCAATCCTTTTGCTTCTAGGGCTCATTCCTCCTTGACTTTTTTCGTTTTCGTCGTCTGGTAGCACTAATATTTCTGCTTTTTTCAACTGCTTCATTGCGTATAACTTTGCATTGTACTGGTCTTTCACAAGGACAACTTTACCGTAAGCWCCTTGACCTAGGACCCTCACAGGTTGAAAGTCTTGRATTTTTCTCTTYACAATGTGTTTTGAAACCACACTTCCACCAATAGCGACAGTCTCAGTTGTGTTCCCAACCACGGGTTTTGAGTTGTTCAAAGAAAGAAACTCCATGCCACAAGAATCAACAAAATCTTCATCTGATTTCTCTTCATCATCAAAAACGGAGCAATCAGCGTTAGAAGCAGAAATGCCGACTCTTACAGCGTTTGGTGGAGTGTTGATGGAAATTCTGGATAAGACAGAAGACCGTCTTCGAGGGTTTCTACCTTCGGGYCTTTGCGAGTCTATTGGAACAGCCAAAGTGCCAGACAAAATTGGTGTTTCTGCGTTTCTTTTCAAAAAACTGTTTTTCACTGAGATTGAATGTTTGCCAGTGAGGTTGTCATGACTGGAAATTGTTTGCAATTTTGAACGCGCAGTGTTGATRTTTGCTTCTTGGCAAAAAGAGTTGATTCCTTCTGCCTCAGCCGTATTGAAACTAAGGGAAGCTTTTGTTGGCACAGGAATGCTAAGCTTTGCAGCAGCRTTATGCAAAGGMGTTGCTCGCGGGTTAGGCTGCATCAAGTTTTTATGATATGGTTGATTTTCTTTTTCGTTTCTACCAATATCATCATCTTCATCTGAAAATGACAAAACTTCGTGATTGTCTTTGCAACTCGTGAGCGCTGGTTTCATGATACAAGTACCGTTGCTAATTAAGTCCGGTGGTGGATCCTGCATTTCCGAAATGGGAAACTCCTCATCTAATGAAAAAACCATTGTTTTAAACTTGGTGCTAATATGCTATATGCTTCACAAAAGTGCTTCGATGGGTGCTTGCTTACTTTTTTTTTTTWWAAAAAAAGGAGCAGTAACCGCTGTATAAAACACAMAAAGCTTCAAATARGATAGCTTTGATAAGAAATCTTTGATTAATACTGTTCAACAATAATGTAAACTATTATGTTGTGTTTTTTTTGAAAATTTTTATCAAGGATCTCTGGAGAGAATAAGAATCTCCTGAATACAGTCATCTCAAACGATTTTCATCCTTCTGGAAAAAAAAAAAAAAAAAATTAGAAAAGATTTTTTGTGCCGAAATTTGCTATTGTTCAAACTGCCTGAATCTGTCATATATCGGTACACGAAAAAAATGTGCCTAAGAAGCTGTGTGGCATTAACAAATGACAAACACAAAATCTAAAATTCAAGAGCACGTGTCTGGWGATTGCAAGGAGACTTAATTGAACCAAACATCGCAATGGAAAACAAGACCCAGCACAGTGGAGCTTTGGACACTTTAAAGCATTACAAGAAAGGCAGAAATGAAACTTGAGCAAATAAATAAAATATATGTACATAAGATTTGCCTGACACATTGGATTTAGTCCAACATTGACCAGTAAAAGAAGAAAAGTGATTAAACCCTGCTAAAAATACATGCCTCTTTGTTGTTGTTTTTTTTTGAGAAAAGTGGATTTTTGCATTGCATAGATTGAAATGATAAAGGAAAAAGACGACACCAAAAATAAAATCAACATCATACCAATATACTTCTCCTGTACGTGCTTCAAGGGTATAGAGCTGCCAACTTTTCAAAAGTCTCTTGGGTGATAATCTGGTTAGCATATAAAAGTAAGTTYAACTCTCTGATCAACTGTAAAATCTGCCTTTCGTTCAAGTTCATGATGATTGATGACAAAATGGTGAATACTGTGATCCTTTTTTCACTGATAAATGTTTCATAGTACAAGTACGTAAACGACCCCATCATGAACTGACAGTCAACTCTATCAGTGATACCCCCGTGGCCTGGAATGGATTGACCAAAATCTTTCACTTTTACAGCTCTTTTCAAACCYGATGCAAAGAAGCCTCCAAATGGCGCAATCAAAGAGGCAAATGTGGCTAAAACAACAGCATGCAAGTAAATTGGCTTGAAAGTTATGCTTTGAATGTTGAGGTTTTCGAAAATTTTAATTGGTGGCAGTTTCATTCTTTGTGGAATGAAAACAGGGTTGGTTTCGCAAGCTAGATGGGTGAAAACATTGGTTTTCAAATCAGACACAGGACACGTCATATATTTGGCCCCAGCCAGTAATTTGGTTAGAATTAAAGAGGCTAAAACAGTGAAAAACCAAGCACCCAAAAACCCTTCCAAAGTTTTTTTTGGAGAAATGGAGATCAATTTCGTTTTCCCAAATGTTATTCCACACAAATATGCAAAAATGTCRTTGACAATGACCAAGCCACAAGGTAGCAAAAACCAAAACAACCCATTGATGACGTTTTGAATGATCAAATGAGCTTGAAARACAACTAACAACAAAACCATATGTGTGACACACAACGACGAAAACTGAAATCTCAAAAATCCTTTTTTCAAACTAGAAACAAACAAAACAAATCCCAACACGTATAAGCAGTAGCTGATAAAGATGTGATTCAATGTCAACCAGTTCAAAATTGGAAACTTGATGTAGTATTTGGTGAAGAACTGAGCAATAGATAAACCGTCCAAATAGTAGATAGTTGTGAACAAAAAATACCAGTTCAAAGTTCTCGTCAGTGGCAAGTTTCTCTCCTGAGAAGATAAGTGTGTAATACCAATACACTCTTTAAATGTTGTTATCTGACAAAAAATAATCAAGGCTATGCACCAAATGTGGCCCGATCCTAAAATTACGAAAAATCCAAAAATCATCACAAACGTCCAAATGGTTCTTACAATAAAAGTTTGTTTTTTGTTGGAGTGTGTTGGATCTTCCAAAGGCTTGGYATCTACTTCTTTTTCTGCAGGAACCTTGGCTGATGGCGATGACTGGATGTCGTCGCTTTGTTGATCGTGCATTTTGTCATCGCTGACAATCACGTCATCTGAGTGATGAACTTTAGGTTTGAAAACTTCTTTGGAAGTTCTGACTGGCCTCAACTGTTGTTGGTCTTCTTTTTCTTCGACAGGCATGACAATATAATGTTTTTTTTTTGTTTTAGAAGTGGTTTTGTTTTGCAATTCGGTAGTCAGAGGTTTGGAGAAAGATATATAAATCACAGAACAGCTATTCCTTTCTGTGGGCTCGGCACAAACAACTAGCGTGTCTTTGGCAATTCGTATTCAATCAGCAATTTCTGATGACCCTTGGTTGTCTTCTGTAGTGCTTTGAGCTCTAGCAAGAAATATCCGAAATGCCTTGTGGTATGGGCTTATGTTGTCCGCAGGCAATCAAAACGCTCGAAGAAACCTTGTTCCTTTAAGAGTCCCGAATTGCAGATGTGGCAAAGCATATGAACTTTTTTATTTATTTTTTTTCTGGTTTTTCTTTCTTTTTTTCTGCATGGCAGGAGCATGAAAATTATACAGTGTTTACAAGAAGCAGAGATGACCCGACCAAGGCGGAAAGAGCTATCAACCGGGGAAGCAACGGGGCCCTAAGAGTAGTATATACTAACAAAAAACTATTGCAAGAATAACGTTGAGATCTACCTTGATGGAAAAAAAAAAAAAAAAAAGCTTCATCAAAAAGCATTCAAAACAATGATTCACTTTTTTTTTTTCACAACGTTGCCCTGCGAGTCTTCGACTTCTACAAACCATTGATTGCTTTCCAGTTCTGATTTTGTAGCATCTTTAGAAGTGTTTGCCCCTTGTGTGGCATCTGTTCTATCAACTAGACTTGCAGTTTGAAGCAATTTATATTGCAAGGCTTTCATATCTGAAACCTTGACAATGCCTTTGAACTGTGACGGGTTACCGCTGTAGCCCAAACATTTTAAGCCAAGAACGTGCTTGGACTCGAAAAAGTGCTTTTGAAAAAGTTTGTAGCCTTTGTACGTAACATTGCCGCATATTTCACACTGGTACTCCACGTCTAGCTTTTTCAACTTTCGCAACCACTTGGGTATTTCCGCTGTACTTTGGTCCTCTTTCGAAACGCTTCCCTTTGGATCGACATGCCCATATTCCGTGCTTTTGCGATTTGTGCTTACATCTTTTTCAGCTCTACTGCGTGGATTTCCAGATTTCAGCTGCTGGTCAAGCTCAAATTCTTTTTGTGTGTAAAGGTCTTCTTCATAAAGCTGACTCAGTTTGTCGAGCTCCAAAAGTCTTTCTTTATTAGTGTACGATAATTTCATCTCCGTGAAGCTCTCCGTGTTGTCTATTATTTCGCTTAGCAAACCACTGCAAAGCATATGAAGCTTCAGCTCCTGAAAGCAAACGTTTTCCCGCTTTTTTAAATTTTGAATGTGCTTTTTGGTTTGCCCATGACTTTTTTGTGAAGCATTGTTGGGCGAAGCTTCAGTGTGCAAGAACTCATCACAAACTAAGCAGTAAATGTTATTTTCAGATTTATGCTCTTGACTGTCGATGTTCAAACCAGTTTGCAAAAAGTTATCAAACCTGGCTACAATTCTATGCTCTTCAAACTTTTCATACGGAAAAAGTGGAAATGTTTTCTGAATAAAGTGCACCAAATAATTATTCAATTGCAATAAAAAGTAATGGTACTGTGGTGTATCCCTCCATTTCTTGTTGCTCAATATGTATGCGTAATCTTGCTTTTTGAAGTTACCAATAGTAATTCTTAGAAACTCTAGGTAACTCAAATCTGCTGATTTGATCACGCTGAGCCATAGCGTGTGATATTTAATCAAGTTAAGAAACTCTCCATATTTTTCTTCCCTTTGAAAAAAACTGTTTATATTGATGTCTTGAGCAGCCTTGGAAAGTATTTGCAACTGGTGTGGAAACATTGAAAATTCATCATCCAACGAATCTGCTTTAGTGGATTTAATAAAATGGGTTTTCTCAGAGTTGCCAGTTCGACTTTCATGTTCATCTATAATGTTATTCACAATACTGTCAAATCTTAGGAAATCTAATTCATCTTGGTTACCTAGCTCACCTTTGGCAACTTGGACCAGATCTCGAGTAAAGCCTTTCCCCTCTTGCATATGAAGCTTGGTGTCTTTGAAAATTTTACAAAAACGGTTGATCTCATGCTGCTGCGCTAGTATTTGCTTTTTCGAACGCAACGGTTTCTCTACCTTGAGCAGTGAGTTTTTCCTAGCCAGCTCAGAATTATCAAAAGAAGAAGCAAGTGTTGTTGGGAAACCAGTTTTATAATACTCGGCTTGATTGCGATAAAATACCGCTGGGTTCCTCTCAAATCGCCGAGTGATGTTGAGTGCGATAGTATCAAGTTTTTCGCAGTTCAAACGCTCCTGCTCAATATCATTCATGCTAGTCTTTGATTTGGGGAAAAACAGTGCTTTGTTGGTTGTGGATGCGTTTTGTTCAAGTCACTTCACGACCTCGCAACAAATATTTGGAAAAATTTAAAAGCAAAGCCTTTTGAGCGTATTCAAAATTTCGGACAAAAACATGTGACTCACTATCCCGAATCTAAAAAGCTTAGCAGGGCTTAAAGCCGAGCTAGCAATAATTGATGAGATCATAAAGACACTCTCGCTATTGCCAGAAATGACATACCTAATATTCATATGACGTGCAGAGAACTTAAAACTGATTTGAAGCTGTTCTGTGAGTCCAATTGTTTGTGTTTTTTTAGCGCTCTTCATTTATAAACAATTGCAAATAAAGTTAACAAGAAGTTTAATTAGCAAGCGGGCAATAATGAAAATGTGCCTTTGATTATCATTCTTATATTTAAAGTATTTATCGTTGACATAAAAGATGACATAACATCAAGAAAAGTTTGCCTATAAAAAAATTCAACAGCCTTTTTTTTTTTTTCAAGAAATATCCATTGTGCTYAAAATTTTCTTTTCTTGGATGGACGCCCATTCTTGTCACGTCTTTTGTCCTTCATGACTCTGCCCTTTCTGATTTGAGCAGTAGATTTCAACTCAGATTTGGTACCTGGAGCATTATACCCTTTAACAGAAACACCGCTTTCCAAAGCATTGCTGACTTTCTTCTTCTGAGTGTGATAGTCATCTCTGTATTTATCAGGCATTTTAGGCGCTTTAACTTGTTTGTGCATAAACTTCCCATTCTTTTTCCCACCTGGCACAAATGCCTTTCCTGGATCAGATAGCAAATTGTTTGGAATAGACGACTCCCTTGCTCCAACTTTCAATGGGCCCAGTTTTCTGCTCTTTGTCCATTCTTCGAACTTCCCAGATCTGAAACTGGCAGGAATTTTTTGCCCACTCTCTCCAACAATATATTTCTTGTTGTCGAGACCATGAGCGTTGACGTACTTTTTTCTTTTCTTGTCCCAAACAACTTTCGCAGTTTGCTTATGAACTTGCACTTTATCATCGTTAACCAAGTCAAAAGCAGCACTGGCTGCGTCGTTCGTGAAACCAGAAGAAATAGCTAGCTGCTTGTCTTGAATATCGCTGGCGGGAGCATAATGACTTAAAAAGAACTGAGGATCTTTGAAGCTCTTCGGTTTCTGCTTCTGTTTGGACGCTTTTTGCGCTTCCTCTTGCAAATCCAGTACCTTGTCACCGTCCTCAAACTGGCTAAGAATGCTCTCAGGAACAGTGTACCCGCTTGCAACATCAACAAACTCATCACCATTTTCGTCCACTTTTTGGCTATGTTCCAAAACTTCGTCTTCCAAGTTGTGTCTCAAACCTGCCAATCTTTCTTTCTCGATCAGCTCCCTTCTCTCTTTTGTTCTGGCTTGCATAGGTGCCAACTTTTTTCTTCTTCTTTTCATCAAAACAGACATGTCGTCATCTTGGTTTCTTGCAAACTCGAAAACGGTTTCCTTGTTGTTTCTGTTTTGCAGTTTGCTCAAAAAATCTAGTTTTTCCTTTTCAACATTCTTACCAAACCTCAAATTCTGCTCATCCCAGCCTGCGTTGACAATTTCTTTAGTTCTTTTAATGGACTCTGCGCTTGATTGTTGTCTTGTTCTCAAGTACAATTTTTCTGCCTTCATGGCAACACCTTTCAAAGTTTGCAACTCAAAATTTTGGTCCATAATATTTTTGTACAAATCGCTCATGTCTTCTAGTTCTAATCTTGGGGCAGATCCCAACACCAATCTGTTCACATAGGAGATTTTTGGAGCTTTAAACTCATAAACCGCGTTACCTTCAGCAATCCATTTGTGTTTCATCATGGCGCACCCAGCCTCATACATTGGTGTCAATAAGATTTTTCTCCCTAAAAACAACTCCAGGTCTAGCAAGTATGGAAGTTCTGAGTCCGAAACAATAGAATATGCCCAACCTTTATTACCTGCTCTTGCAGTTCTACCAACTCTGTGAATGAAGATTTTCGAAGAGGCTGGTAGCGAGTAATTCACAACGTTGGCCAAAATCGGAATATCAATACCTCTAGCAGCAACATCTGTGACAACCAACAACGAAGTCAGTCCCAGTCTAAAATTGTACAATTGCTGTCTACGAGCGTGCTGGTCCAAAGAACCATAGATGTACGACACCAGAAATCCACAGTCTTTTAGCAAATTAGAGATGTATTCAACATGATGTCTTGTAGGAACAAAAATAATGGTGGCTTTTTCGGATGGCAATTCGTTTGCGCTAGGCAATCTTTTGAAAAACTTTTTGTTTTTTTCCTTTCTCCGTTTGGCTCTTTTTTCTGCATCGTTCGAATCATCATTGTAATCCTCTTCGTCTTCTTCGTCGTTGGCTTTTTGTAATTTGGTGAACCTGATGATCTCGTCCTGAGAAGCCACGGGTAACTGAATCACATCTTGTAAAATGTACAGCAAATTGCTCTCTCTTTCTTCTTTTTTAGTGGAAACAAACAACATTTCCAAGTTTTCGGAGATCTTGGTTTCAGCATCTAGTCTAACCAACACGGGGTTGGTCAAACCAGCTTTTGCAAACTCAACCAACGAGTTTGGCAAAGTAGCACTGAATAGTAAAGTTTGTCTTTGYAATGGCAAAGCATACAATAATTCGTTCAACTGTTCTTGGAAACCCATTTCAAACAATCTGTCGGCTTCATCAAAACACATATACTCCACACTTTTCAAATCCAAGTTCATTTCAACTTTTAAATGCAAAAAACGGCCAGGCGTGGCAATGATAACATCTGGATTGGACATCATCATGGAAAACTGATCCTCCAAAGAATCACCACCAGTTAGCAAAACACCTCTCAAATCAGATCCTTTGCTGAATTCCTTGAAAACTTTGTATGTCTGCAATGCTAGTTCTCTTGAAGGGGACAAGATAACACCTCTGGCACCGATCTTTGCAGAGTGCATTTTTAGTCTTTCAATCATAGGCAAAACAAAAGCAGCAGTTTTCCCTGACCCTGTCCTAGCCATACCGACGATGTCCCTCTTTTGCAAAATCAAAGGAATCGTTTTTCTCTGAATTGGTGTTGGTTGTTTAAAACCTTTTTTAGATATGTTTCTTAGTAAAGATTTTGACAACCCAAAACTGGCAAACGAACCCTTTTTCACTTTACCGCCTTGCCCAGGCAAGTTGTTTTGAGCGTTCCCCTCTAGCTGCAAGTTGAAGTAATCATTGATGTCGTCATCATCGTCATTTTCCTTTCCTGCATTTGCTTTTTGTTGCGAGTTGTCCTCTAGCAAAGGAAAAGCAAAGTCGCTTTTGTTTTTCGACTGCGCAGTTTTTGGTTTTTGCTGCTGTTTCTTTTGTGACTCGTCATCTGAGAAATCAATCACATCTTGTAAACCCTCGCCTTCTAAGTTATCGTTGTCTTCTTCGCTTGAAGAATCGCTGTTCAAGGCAATGTCTCCGGCAATGTCATAGTTCTCGTTGTCGCTGGCACTTCCATCGCTATCAAAATTTGAAGCATCAGAGGCTCTTCTTTTCAAGTTGACTGGCATCTTCAGAGTCTGTTGGATCGATAAACGTGTGATAGTTGCTGGGGCTCTTTGRTCTATTGCTTGTATKATAACGAGATGTTCAAAAACAAACCACACACTATTGATAACTCATCTCTTACAGAAATGTTTGCAGCTACACCCGCATGTAAATCGCTTGAATGCTTGGAGACGGAAAATGGAGATGATGAAAAAGAAAGAAAAGAGATGCTCTGCGAAAAAAAGAAATGTTTTTTTGCGAGGGCACGCGTAGCGCAAGGCGTGATCTGAAAGCAAAACAAGAGTTTCTGAGATAGTGTTGAGCTTAAACTTGTACTGTTTGCCAGTGGCAATACAAAGAGCCGAGTCAAGTGACCACAATTACATTTATTGATGCTAGAACACCAGCGAAACGCTTTAATATCTAAATTTTTGCATCTGACCAAAGAGCGGACAACCCTGCTCAATAAAGTTCAGTTTCCAACAACACCAAACCCCACTCGTTATGTTGATCCTGTATCAAAGTATATGCTTTCAAGAATAGACAGTGCTAACGAACCAAAGATTATAATTGCAATGTCATCTGGTGTTGATTCTTCGGTCTGCGCTGGGCTGTTCAAGCTGCTAGGTTTCAACAACATTCAAGGGGTCTACATGCAAAATTGGGGAGGCGCAGCCAGCGCAGATGGTGAAGAGGGAAAATGCTGGGAAAAAGACTGGCGAGATGTTCAAGGCTTGGGCAAATTCCTTGATATTCCAGTGGAAAAAGTCGATTTTCAAAAAGAATACTGGTGTGATGTTTTTCAACCAATGGTTGAGTCATATGAACATGGAACCACTCCTAATCCTGATTTGGGCTGTAACAAGTATATCAAGTTTGGCAAGCTCGTGCAWTATTTGGACCAGRAATACGAAAATTACTATTTAGTCACTGGCCATTATAGCAGAATAATGTACTCTGTGCTCAACAGCGTCCGGAAACCGGCGCTATTTAAAGCTTTTGATTCAACAAAGGATCAAAGTTATTATCTTTCACAAATAGACGGGGCCAAAGTATTGCGTAAAGTGTTATTTCCTCTGGGGAACTTGAAGAAATCGGAAGTTCGAGAAATTGCAAACATGATGACACTACCCACTGCGGCAAAAAAAGACTCACAAGGTATTTGTTTTGTGCAAAACTCGCAAAGCAAGGGAAACTTTACGAAATTTTTGGCCAATTACACTACTGAGGAAAGTGGAAATATTGTGTCTTTTGAAAACGGGGACACAACCAAAAAGCATGTTTGGGGAAAACACAAGGGTATGTGGTCTTATACTATTGGTCAAAGAATACGTATACCGATTCCGCAAATAGAGCCTTTTAAGGGCCAGTGGTTTGTATCGAGGAAGCTCAAAGAAACAAATGAAATYGTTATTGTGAAAGGAAAGGACCATCCGAGTTTGTTCCGCGATACCGTTTTAATCAAAGATTTCCAKTTTATGAATGCTGACGAAACCGACGAGTGTGATTTTTCACTTTCAGAGCTTGAAAAGCGGATTGATGACAAAAGTCGCCAAAACCTCAACATTAAGTACAGGTCMTTGCATTCGGAACCCATTAAGGTTTTGTCCCTCGATCGTTTCATGACCTTGAATGATGAAAAAAGAGACGTCATTGTCAAACTAAAATTAGAAACCAGTCAAAGAGCCATCACTCCTGGTCAATATTGTTGTCTTTATGATGAAGCCAAAGTYATAGGGTGCGGGACAATAATGGAGGGTGAATGAAGTGTCATTTAGGTATGATTGTATGTAACTATGCAACAACGTCGCGTAAATAGTGTTAATRAGTTATGAATAATTGCTTTTCCTGCACTTGTTTTGTATCACCATTGTGTGAGCCTATGAGCATTATACTTTGCTTTTTGTTCAGGAACAAAAACGCAGAAACGCGCATAACTCTGCGGATAAAGACGCGAAGTAGTAGAAACAACGGAAAAAA
>LPNM01000012.1:161175-182429 GCA_001747045.1 Hanseniaspora osmophila | reverse complement strand
AAAAAAAAAATAACAATAATATAAAGAAAAAAGTATGATGAATTCTGTGAAAAGCTCCCGCAATTATTCCYTTCAGGTGATTTTGTTCAAWATACAATGATCCCTGTGGTGGGCAGGGTTATATAAAAAAAAAAAAAATTAGGGCTGACAAGCACGTGAATTATGTTTCGGGTTGATTTTCTGGTTAGTTAAAGTCACACAGGAGATGCGATTTATATTGTAAGATTTAATTAATTCCTTTTTCTCGAAAATAGAGAGAGAATTGTCAATTACACAGATCAAAAATATACTAATTTGAGTTTTCACAAGCTTTTACAAGTTTTGGAAAGTTTCAAGACTTGTTCCAGCATGCTTTGTTTGAAGGCTGCATCAATGTCTTTTATCTTTTCAATTTCTTGCGTGTAGTGGTCAAAGTGTGGTTTCACAAATTGGGTTCTGTAGTATTGTAGCTGCGACTTGACCAGCTGTTTTATTTCATTTGGAAATTTTTTGGACAAKGAGTCCAGAGTCTTCAGTGTCGTCATAATGGTTGCCAAGTAGTGAGAGTAGTACCATCCTGCCTGTGATTGTTGCCCTGTTGCAAATTCTGGTATTGCCTGCAACTTCTCGGCTATATCGTTAAAATTTTCGGAATTTCCGTTTTTCAAAAAATGCAAAAGGGAATGCAACTCAAATGACCACGTTTCAATCTCTGTTAAGTTCTTCGTAATGTTTGATGGTTGATTTTGGCYGTTTTTCACCAAGAGACAATTGATGAATTTGTCGTATTTCTTTGTATTTTCTTGGAAACCTAGCAACATTAGTTCTTTAACAAAAACAGATTGAATATAAGTTTGCTTGTTCAAATTGCAATAGTTCATGAACTTTGGCAGTTTTTCCAARCTTTGCTCACTGGAAAACAAGGTGTTAAAGTCTCTGTTGTCGGCAAATTGCAGCTCAATCTCACTTTCATCAGTTGTTTCTTGATACACAGTGTTGTAATTGTGGTTGAATTCAAAGAGTTGTTGCAGATCATTGTAGAACTCTTTTCTCAACTTTGTGTCATTGAAAAGTCTCGAAACAATAAGCATATCTGTGTATTTTCTCCATCTGTTGAAACTCATTTTCAAATCTCCGTAAAACTCAAACATTCCTTTGATTTTACTGTACGATTTTCTGTCAAATGCAATATCAATAAATCTAGGCATATTTTCCATTGAATCATACACTGATGTTGGTAGTGAGATAACAGAGTCTTTGACAGGCCAAACAGATGAATGCCTTGAGTAGATCAAGTGATCTAATACATCGAYTTGGACATTTTTTATTTTTAGCACATCACAATAGTGCTTTTGAGCCAATGGCAAAAATCCCAAAGAAGTGTAAAGCACCACAAGCCACAAATGTAAAATGTATTCGTTTGGTGTAACTTCCAATTGTTTCTCCAATTTGAAACAAGATAAAACACATTCGGAAATAAGGGAGGAATCTGAACTCTCACCCGCCAATATCAAACTTGCACAAACCTTGTCAACAACATACTCAGGATATGTTTCCAAGTTTTTGGTGTACTTTTCATCACAGCCAAACAGTTTGAACATGTTGTAGCAAAAAACTGGGTCGTTTTCGTTCAAATTCAAAATCTTGTTTGCTTCCTGTTTCAGTATCTTTTCAAGTTTATTTATCAATGAAGAATCTTTTTTGATAAATTTTTGCAAATCAACAAAACAGCAAGGTTTACTGYGGAAATCACACAGATAACTTTGCAAGTTTTCCTCGGAAACAGCATTGTTTGCATTAAACAAAAGGTCGACTTCCAACTTTCCCAACTTGAAGTTTCTACTYTGCGAAAACTTTTYATTGCTATTCAAAATATCCAGGGTCTCATTTTTACTCATGTGTAGCTCTTTGTAGCAGCAATTGATCAATTTCAACAAAATATCATAATCATTTAATTTCTCAAGCAATTTGATGCAAACAGTCTTCAATAAAGCAGAATCTTCACAGTGGTTGATAATCAAATTTTTTAAATACAAATCAATGTTCCCATTTTGAAGTTCTATTTGCGGTTGGATTTCTGCCACAATCTTTTTTTTGGAATCAGCATCGCCTTTCATTTCACACAACTGACAGTAAATAATTCTTTCCTGATCAGATTGGAAAGGTTTTGACATTTCCACTTTGCTGATTACATGATCAATATCGAGCCATGATAGTGGTGCACCACTTGCAAGTACGTTTTCGCAACTGCTGTTTTGTTTTGCACATAGATGGATAGCAGTTAAAGAAATTACAGCGTTCCAAAAAACAAAGTTTCTGCCATGAACAAGATCGTTTTTTGTTAGGTTGCCCAAGATGGAGGTCACCTGGTACAGGTTTTTCATTGAGGCTTTACTCAAAAAGTCATTGAAGCTCACAGTCAGTTTTTCCAAAGATCTGTTCTTAAAATTCGACAGCTCAATAATCTTATACCATTGGTCGTATGTCATCAACTGTAAACTCAGTTTTCCAATCCAGTTCAACGTCATGGAGTCGGAAGGAACATTCTTGATTAGCTTGTTGGTGTCACCAGCCATATATATTTCATTGTTAAAAGTTTTTTCAATTTCACCAAACTCCATTTTGTTCCCATCTTGCAGCTGAAGCAACAATTTGAAAGTTGTAAACAAAATCTTGTAGTTAGAACTCAAAGTTTCGTCCTGCAAATTCGAATCGCAAATGCTCAACCCGGTCTTTATGGACCCAGAATTTTCCAAAACTCGTGCCACYTGTTCTACTTGCTTATTCAGTGTTTGCCTAGATGACATTTTTAATTCGTTGAAGGTGTTCTTAATGACAATCTGGTTTTTATCTTTTCTCTTTTGGTAAAGCCCAAAGTGTTAATGGTTAATCTTTTAGTGTCTGAGATGAGCAGGTTACTAGTTGCATTGCAGTATTTTTTTTTTTTTTAATGGCATGAAAACTTTTTGTCTTCTAAGCCAAAAGTGCTCGCTTTAATGAAATATGAGATCACGTGAAGTGTAACTTCTTAAAATCAAATTTTGAATGGGTAAACCAATTAAAAATACGCTTCAAAGAAAAACACTGACTTTTCTRAAAAGGTGAGACCTTGATTTAAATACAAGTCTAATGCAATATGCTCTTTCACAGCTTTTTCCTTAGCAAAAAGTTGTTTTTGTTGCAAAGAAAAAAGCTACTCTCAATATCATATTAGCGCAACAAGATAAACAATTGCTGCTGTTAATCCGAATTCAAATGCAAGCSGGTGCTCTTACCGAGTCCACTCTTCTATTGTGTTTTCTTTTGAAGCTGCATTTCTGGAGTATGCTTCTACTAGCTAGCATGCAYACCTATATGTTTTTGACTGCTTGAGGCTCTTRCCGCTTYCAGAATTGCACAGGTCAGATCTTGAGTCAAAAAGCGTCGCGTCGTTGGTTTTTTTTGTTCTCACCACAGTAGCAAAATTAAATCAACGAGGAACGTCAGAAAATTTTTTTTATTATTTTTTTTTTTTTTTTTTTCAGCTGGAGCGAGCAAAACACAGGTGAAGAGTGAATTTATACATTTTTCCAAAATTAAATTGTATCTGAGCCTTGCAAGAAAAAAGAAGTAACCTAACCGTCACAGCTGACAAGGAAAAAAAATATGCTAAAGCATACAATCAGTTACTTAAGAACACCAAGCATTAAGGCCACCACCCTGGTCAGATGCGTACATAACGCCAACAAACCTGGCAGTGCTTCACCAGATGATTTCATCGCCAGTTTGTTGAAAAGAATGGATTCCGTCGAAAATTCACCAAAATTGCCAAAGGACTTTGACTCTACTGTTGATTTGAGTGCWTTGGACAAGATTGCTAGACCTTCCAAAAAAGCACCAAGAATTGCAAAACAAACTGCTGACTTGTCGTTTGATGTTAGCGACTTGGACGAAGGAAACGTTTTTACGAAAACTTCAACTCCTCCTCGTAAATCAAMCACAAAAAGCAGATTTGACAATAATAGCAACAACAACAGGGGACAAAACAGACCACCAAGAAGAGAYAGACCAGGAATGAGAAATGCAAGAGCAAACGGTAAATTCACCAAGAAACCAGATGGAAAGCCTAAAAATGTTAAAGTCAATATCACAGAAGAGTCTTTTGAAAACAAAAGAACTATCAAAATGCARAGCAACGAATTCATTTCCACCACCCCATACCAGTTGGAGCACTTAAGCTTATTGTCTTTACACAGAGATCAGTCTAGACTCAACAACAGCAGCAACGATAGTAGCATTGCTAYCAGCTACGCCATCAAGATTGCATCCAATAGCAATTTACCAATTGATGCCTTTCTTCCAAACAAACCTATCTACAATGACCAGGGAAAACCCGTGAATACAAGCGAGATAGTGGTCAAGCCTTTGCGCAATGGAGTCACTGTTGGTCATTACACAGAGCCAATTGTTTTGCAACACACTCCATTTGATAAAAATTTCAAGTTCAAACATGACAAAGATTTACTAAAAGCTATGATCCACGGACAATACCCTACTCTTAATGCTTTAGACAAGGGCATGTTTGTGAAAAAATTCAMAGAAAAGAGCGATTTTTTCCAAAGAAACAGTGAATCTATCAGAAAGAGTTTGCAAAACAGTTACTTAAACACTGCTGACTTGGCCAAAAAAGAACAGATGCTTAGAGTTTGTTCCGGACTGGACCCTGTGTCTTCTCTTTTTAAGTAACTTTTGCTTGTGCAACAGGAGTAAATGGTTTAACGTCAACTGTTATCGTTAGGAGCAAAAAAAAACTCATGTATATAGCTTTATAATTATCAGCTACTCACTGACAGGTTTTTCCTTCTGTATTTCTTTCTATTAATGAAGCAGGCATAATGTAGAATCAAAAAATAAAACCTTTGAAGCACTCTTAGTTACGACAACTTTTTTCATCTTGGTAAATAGTAAAAAAAAAAAAAAAAACAAATTCTCCTGGGGGCGAGTCGAACGCCCGATCTCAAGATTACTTTAGATTTTTCTACTTGAAAAGTGAAAATCATATTACAGTCTTGCGCCTTAAACCAACTTGGCTACCAGGAGTATCAAAATGTGATACCACTTGAAAATCTTTGCACAACCTCACAAAGCTTTGCAAAAGTTTTTTTTTTGTAGAAACCAGTCACGTGTATTATGTCTTTTTATACGTCTATTATAGTTTTTGGTTTTTTTTTTTTTTTTTTTCTTGCTCATCACTCAAATCCAAAGATACAGCTTCTTAAAAGAGCTCTAACTTCTCACTTGACAGAAAACCTCAAACAGCTGAATAGAAACGTTACCAAGAAGCTGCGTAAGACACCTCCAATTACAAATGAGCGAAAATAGTGCAGTTGTTTGGACACCTGAGGCTGCCAACTTGGAGCAATTGTGCTCCATCCTCAGAGCGTCAATGAGCTCAAATCATGCTGAAAGAAGCGCTGCAATGGAAACGTTGGACTCCTTCAAAAATCAACCAGAATTTCTAAACTATTTGTGTTTTATATTTTTGGAACGTTCCATTCAAGACGATGTCATTCGTGCCACGGCGGGCATGCTATTGAAGAACACTTTGTTGTCGTTGCATAATCAGGGACATGCGCAGCCAGAAATTATAACTGAATACATCAAATCCAACATTATCAAAGGATTACAAAATGAAGAGCAAAACAAATTGATTAGAAACATTTCTGGTATTGTCATAACAACCATTTTTTCTGTGTATTATACAAAAGTTAATCGCTACGATCCAGTGTCTCTAAACACGCTATCGCAATTACTAACAATGGTTTCGGAAAGTAACAATGAGTACGCTATCAAGGCTTTGTCCAACATTATGGAAGATTCAGCACAGTATTTTACTTACGAATGGTATGGCAACGTTAAACCGATTGAGCTGTTAGTTCCTACTTTTCTTGAGTTTATGATTTCAGAAAAGACCACGCCAATAATCAAAGCAGAGTGCATCAAGTCGCTGAACTGCATCATTCCTTTGCAAACGCAATACTTTATCACAAGCATGGATTTGTTTTTGAGCAATATCTTTCAATTAGCATCTAACACCACAAATCCTGATGGGAGAGTTAGAGAGCAAATATGTCTTGCATTCACGGCCCTTCTTGACTTCAGACCGGAAAAGCTTATGGACAATTTGAGTGGTATAATTCAGTTCATGTTGCATTTGATCAATGACGCTCATGGCAAAGACGGCGATGATGAAGACAACAATGCCTTGGAAGCCTGTGATTTTTTGTTGACCTTGAGCAGTACTGAAAGTGTCCCAGCTAATATGATTGAGCCCTATATCAACGATATCATTCCTGTTTTGATTAGTCACGTTTGCTATGATCAAGAAAAGATCTTGCAAATTGAAGCCTCTAACGACGAACCGGATTGTAATATCCCGGATAAAGACGAAAACATCAAGCCAACAATTGGTGTGTCCATGAATAAGAAAAACAACACAAAAAAAAATTCGAGCACCGGCAATGGACAAGATGGAGAAAATGACGAACAAGATGATGCTGATGACGAAGAAGATGACGAAGACTATATTTGGAACTTGAGAAAATGTAGTGCAAACACATTAGAGTGTTTGACCGAGATTTTGCCAAAGCAAGTCATTACAATAGCATTTCCTTTATTAAGACAGCATTTAACTTCCGAAACATGGTACGTGAGAGAAGCTACCATACTGACACTAAGCGCATTGAGTGACGGTGCTGTGCAATATGTTAAAGACCAATTACCTGTCATGATTCCATTTTTAGTGCAAGAATTGAGTGATCCGGTCTATGCCATTAGGGAGATTGCGTGCTGGTGCATTAGACGGTTTTCATCTTGGATATGTAACGAACAGCCTCAGCTTTTGTTACCAACATTGGAACCGATTTTGGAATCCACCATTTTCGATATTAAAAAATCTGTTCAAGCTTCCGCTATTAGTTGTGTGGCAACTTTCATGGAAAACATGGACGACGATATGCTAAACGGGCTTTTGAGTGACACTTTGTTGGCCAAGTTCAATGAGTGTTTTTTGAAGTATCAAAAGAAGAATTTGATAATCTTGTACGACGTCGTGCAAGTATTTGTGGAAAGATGCGGTCTTGATGAAAACGACTTGAATATCATTATGCCTCATTTGATCAGTAAATGGTCGCAGTTGAACGATACCGACAGGGAGTTGTGGCCTTTGTTACAATGTTTGAGCACAGTTGCTGCTGTCATGGGTGAAAACTTTCTTTCAATGGCCCCAGATGTTTATGGTAGATGTTGGAGAATCATTGTCAACTGCCTATTGCTGGAAGAGCGTGCCCAACAAGATCCAAGGGTGGAAGTGCCCGAAAAAGATCTTTTGGTTAGCGCACTAGATTTGATTGATGGTTTGATTCAAGGTTTGGGGGAGCTGATAGGTGATTCTCTTGTTTTCAACCAGTCTTCAAACGTTTTGGATATATTAGTGAAATGTATACAAGACCCTGTGCCAGAAGTGAGACAGTCGTGTTTTGCTATTATGGGTGATTTGCTGTTGCAATATCCAACAAGGTTGGAAGCATATCTTTTGAAGAGCCATGAYGATTTTTTCTTAAAGAGCTGTATGTTGGAATGCAAACAGGACGAGTATTCTCTAGACTCTTGGGGTGCCATCTCGTCAATGACCAATGCTCTTTGGGTTTTAGGATTGATCGTGGAAAGAGTAAAGGAGTTGGGAGCTTACTCGATTGAGCTAAGTAACCTAATGTTAGATCTGTATTTTGGGAATATCGTACAGCAATCAATTAAAGAAAATGTTGTTGTCTGTATGGGAAAAATGGCGATATTTCATCCGGAGCTGTTTGCCAACAATCCACAATTTATTAATGCAGGATCTATATCTTCGTGGCTTTCGGTAGCTTCTGAACTAAGCGACTACGAAGAAAAAACTGCCACTCTTCTCGGGTTTTTAAAAATCATAAACTTGATTCAATCTGGCAAYGGAGGAGGCTTTGGCTCAAGCGTTGTAACATCCAGCTTTGTTAAAAAGCTAGTGCGCGCTTTTGTTGGACAAAACGAGCAAGAAAACTGTGAAACTTTGGACTTGAGTGCATTGAAGGCTGATATTCTGATCTTTTTGATGAACAATCAACAAGCTGTTCAACAACTCTCGCCTCAGTCAATAGAATATCAATTTGTACAGAGTTTGATCTAAAGAGAGTCGCGTCAARAACCAAGTCTTCAACATTTTTCCGGTATGAAGTGTAGCACTYTACAAATAATTCTTTGGCCAAYYTTTACATCGCAAAAAGTTTCAACATCTGAGACTTCCTTCTTTCCCGTTTTTACTCAAAAAAAATATTTTTTCCCCGAAACATTATGACGGAGATCTCCGATAAGCTTTTTGTTCATCTTCTTTTTTTTTCTTATCTTCCGACCTCAAACGGCAGTGCTTATAATATATCTTTTTCAATGTTTTGGAAATAATCCTTCCCCAAAGATCTATGGGCAATATGTATATATATATATAAGAAAACAGAAAACAAAAAAGAGAGAAGGTTAACTTTACCTGGATAAATCAATGACTWGTTGTTGAACTTTTTTCGCATTTTGACGTCCAATTGGTATAGAAAATACTGGAAACCTAAATATTCTTAATATCATTTCGGGTATTAAAACTTTAACGCTTAGAAAAATAAGGCAAAAAACCAACATGACAATACAAGCGGTTTCATCACGTAGATGTGTGCTGGAAGGCAAACTACAACCAGGTACCCTACTTTATGACACAACCACTGGAAAGATTACCGAGGTTTACTTAGGCGAGGTGCTCTCTGATCACGACCCCAGACTAAGCTCTGTTTCGTCTTACACAAATTACTCTCCGTACCTACTGTTACCGGGACTAGTTGACACGCACGTTCACCTAAATGAGCCAGGGAGGACTGAATGGGAAGGTTTTGAGACAGGAACAAAGGCTGCGAGTTCTGGAGGTGTGACAACTGTTGTTGACATGCCGCTCAATGCAATTCCTCCTACAACAACAATAGAAAACCTTAATATCAAGTTGAAAGCTGCGGAAAATCAATTGTGGTGTGACATTGCGTTTTGGGGTGGCATTATTCCTGGAAACTTGAAAGATCTGAAACCCTTGCTTCAAGCGGGGGTCAGAGGGTTCAAAGGATTTCTGATTGCATCTGGAGTCGATGAATTTCCTGCGGTTGATAAAGAATATGTGGAACAAGTKTTTGAAGAGCTACAAAATGAAAAAACAGTGGTGATGTTTCATGCAGAATTGCAAAAGGAAGACCAAGCGGAATCAAACAACAATGTCGACTGTCTTGATAGTAATAATTCCTCTGTTTGTGATGAAATTGGGAACTCTCTAAGTGCGGTTAAATCTCCTGTAGAACAAGGGCTATCTTTATCAAGAGTTTTGTCCTCTAGTGAACCTCAATATGGGAAAATCCATTCTTTGGCACACAACTTTGATCATTGCGATGATGATCATATTTCTTTTGAGTCACCGCTCGATCTAGCAAAAGAGCAAGACGAATTGTTAGCTGAGGTAAATCCAAGGGAGTACAACTCGTTTCTGATGTCTAGGCCTGATCAATTTGAAAAAGAYGCTTTGAAATTRGTTGTTGCACTAATGAAAAACCAAATACAGAAAAGTGGGAAAACTTGTCCTGTTCATATTGTTCACTTAGCCTCTGAACAGTGTTTGTCTTTRCTGCAAAAAGCTCAAACAAAAGACAATTTGCCAATAACGGCGGAAACTTGTTTCCATTATTTATCTATTGCAAGTGAAAACATTCCTGATGGTAAAACGTATTTCAAATGCTGCCCACCAATTAGAAAAGAACAAAACCGCTTAGCTCTTTGGGACGGTTTGAGAAAGAACATTTTAACCTCAGTCGTGTCAGATCATTCTCCATGCACTCCAAATTTGAAAAACYTGGACAARGGTGATTTTTTTGACTCTTGGGGTGGTATTGCATCTGTTGGCTTGGGTTTACCGCTTATGTACACTTTTGGAACCAAGTCTCTAGATCCTCCAATCTCATTTGTTGAAATTGTAAAATGGTGCTGCGAAAACACCAGCATTCAAGTGGGCCTACAAGATACAAAGGGTTTCTTGAGGAAAACCTACGATGCAGACTTTATTGTTTTCGATGACACTAGAGAATACAAAATACATGACAATGCAACGTATTTCAAAAACAAGCTGACAGCATATGACAACTTCAAAGTTAGGGGTTGCGTTCTACAAACATTCATTAGGGGATCTTTGGTTTTCGACTATACTGCAGGTGGACACGTTAAGAAACCCCCTGGACAAATGCTTTTGGAGCCCAGAAAACATTAATTTGAACAGCATAGCAAAACCGCCCTTGCATAACTTCACTAATATCATACTCTATATGCGTGATCTGCAAAACTTTATATATATATATATATATATATAACTTATAGATACTCTCCAAATGACCTTTACACTTTGTTTCTCCGGGACCGCTGGAAAACATATTTTAAAAGGTAAGACTGACCAACTGTGATAAGACCGGTCAATGCTAATGCAGATAGTGAAAACCAAAAAATAMGTCTTTCTGTCGACTCTACAGTTTGCTCGTTTCTGTTATTTCTGGTTTTGTAGTATTCCAAGTTTTTTTCAAGGGTGTTGAATTTCACATCCAAAGTATCCAAAAAGTCGTCCATCTTGGTGTCTTCTTCATTGTAATGCTTGCTTGCATCTTTCAAAAAGCTCTCTGTAAACTTAGAGTCTCCAATGTAGTTTGGACAGGTGTATTTCACATCAAAGTCAATGGTTCTTTTAGAATTTGAAGTGCTAGGCTCAAAACAAAAAGAGTACTCTCCGCCCAAGGCAGCTACGAATTCCCACTCGCCCTGTCTTTCATTTTGTCTACTGGCCAAGGCTTCTTCGCTTTCTGGCCCGTGGATCCAGTAGTTTATCTCGTAATCGTTCTTATCACCAGACTGTACAGCAAAATAGTAGACCACTCGGCAGCCTTCTTCTGGAGTATTTATGTGCACGCATTCTTTTTGGGAAACTTTGAAGGTGATAGGGTTTGCATTTGCCAAAAGTGCTGTATAGCAAAATAGTATAGCCAGCTGAAAAAAACTCCCACGCTGTAGCATGATGGTGTTTGGTCTTGGTGCGTTGGTGTTTTTAGTTTTTATGATGAATGCATTGCAGTTGGATGCTTTCTTCCCCAATTTAGAGCATCAGGGTTGCTCTGAAAACAAGAGCATAACTTCAGGTACTAACAGGCGGGTAAATATATTTTCAGTTTTTTGACAAAGGTAAATAATCAAATCAAAAGTTTCGCGACTTTTCCACGAGTCACGAAAATCAATGGTACCAAAAGAGAAGTTCAAACTTTCAACTCTTACTGGAAAGAACGCCAATTTAGAAACCTAGCATACTACCAATCCTGATAACACCAGTGGGCTTAGCAAGATATATTGCACGGGGGAAACGGGGAATTGTAACACGCTACGGTACTTAGTAATATTACATTCCTATACTGAAATAAAAAGCAATGGATGAATCGGTATTCATTACAGATGAGCGTAGCGTGAAAACATCTGGAAATGTGAAGGAAGAGAACGCTTTACTGCAGACCAGAAAGCATGGATTTGGATACATGAATCAAAGCAACGAAGCTAGTTTGGTAGAAGTTGCGAACGAGGTGCAGATTACCGATTCTGGCAGCGRAAACAGCAACGAACAACCTGAAGTCCCACAACACGCTAAAGAGCCAGTACATAAAAAAATGAGGTTTGAAACACCGAAGCAAGAAATCAAAACTGACCAAGTCTCCTCTGTTATAACCTCTCCTCTGAAAATTTCACCCACCAAAATCATAAGCAAGCAGGATTTGATCAACTCCCCCTCTAAAAAAAGTCAAGCCGTTAGGCACTACAGATCTTTAACCACGCAGGAAGACGCTACTGACGATGAGGAAGAGAACAGTGAGGATGGCGGGCAGGCGGAAAAAGAGGCTTTAAGCAGCGATGACAACCAAAGTTCTTTTGATCCGTTTGTTCCTCAAGATATTATTGATGAAATGCAAGATTTGCTTCACGATTTTCCCGGTTTGAAAAGCAAGTATCAGTTACTAGACAAAATTGGTGAAGGTACGTTTTCTAGCGTTTATAAAGCTAGAGACAAAACCAACCGTTTGAACGCCACCAAAGCTTCCCTAAAAAATCATTTTTGGGCTGGGTCCATAACCGGCTCTGCCAAAAAACCAACAACATACGTTGCGCTGAAAAGAATATACGTTACTTCTTCTCCACAAAGAATTTACAATGAGTTGAAACTGCTTTACATCCTTTCCAAATCTCCAAGGATCGCGCCTTTGTATGATGCGCTTCGGTATCAAGATCAGATTATTGCTGTTTTACCTTATTACGCACACGAAGACTTTCGTGTTTTTTATAGAGTGCTGCCCATAAAAGGAATTAAAAAGTATATGTTTGAGATGTTTGAAGCTCTTGCCTACATTCACGAACGCGGTGTCATGCACAGAGATATCAAGCCAACCAATTTTCTGTACAACACGAAACTGGGCAAGGGTGTTTTGGTTGATTTTGGTTTGGCTGAATTGGAAAACTCTTCAGACCATTCGGTAAGCGAGGGATCTATYGACAAGTGTCCATGTGTAAATTACATGGAGGAAAGTACCGGTACAGGGCCAGAGTCGAGTATTCCTGATGGGCGGAAACTGAGAAACGATCATAAACATGGAGATGGTGGTAACAAGGAAAACGTTGCTAACACAAKCAAAGTTTTTGGAAATAACAACGCCATTGATCTAACCCGCGGATATCCCAAGCATGAATCAAGAAGAAGCAGAAGGGCAAACAGAGCAGGGACCAGAGGTTTCAGAGCACCTGAAGTTCTTCTAAAGTGTTCAAGACAAACTGTCAAGATCGATATGTGGTCATGTGGTGTGATTCTTTTGTGCTTTCTTGCCAGAAGGTTTCCAATGTTTCAAAGTTTAGACGATGTTGAGTCGTTGATGGAACTCTCAGTTATATTTGGGATCAAGCAGTTGAATAAATGCTGCAGGTTGCACGGTCTAGGATGTAACATTTCTACAGCATTGTTACAGGGGATCAGTGAGGAGGGTTTCAAGAATGGACTGAAAGGATATGTGAAGAAACTTTTACAAGACGAAAACAAAATGGGCACTCTTCCGGCTTACTCGCCTGCCTGGGACACACTGAGCTACCTRGAGGGRACGCTTTTAGAAGAAAATRCATCGGCACAGCATGGMGATTCTTCAKCAAGCAATGATTTATCTAACGAAGGAAAAAATGAGGCCCTTGACCATTACAAGAAAAGTTTGTTTGAAGATCACAAGAATTGTTTTGAAATTCTTCAAATGTGTTTAACATGGAACTATCACAAAAGACCCAGCGCAAAAGATATTTTAAAGTGCAAATGGTTTAACGAATTGACTGATGATTACGAATTGTGAATAATGATATCTTGCTAAGCAGCTAGAGTATATATATATATATATATATATAACTCGAATTCAACATAGGAACAAACTTKTTAGCCTTTCAAATCTTTCTGTGCCTTATCATAGAAGACCAGGAATCAAAAAAGCTCTTTTGGTACCATATTTCTTATTTTTCTTCATTGCCCACAGGTACATTTGAGTGGTTGATACTGAGAAAAAAATCAAAGCAAAAAGGTTGAATTTGAAAATTACAGTAAAAGTCAACCAACTCAAAACTTCAAAAGTGTAATTTGGAGCAACAAAAATTTTGAATAACCCATGTTGAAGAGGAACTCTTTTGGTAACACCCTTTTTGGCGCTTTCATCACCAAATTTTCTCAAATCGTAATGAATTTTAAAGTTCATTGTTTCAAAAAACAAAAAAGCTCCAATCAAAGGAACAATTTGTAAATGACTGTATACTTTGGTCAAAATACTTTCGGGGAAAACAAACCCATACCCAAAGTAACCTAAGGAAATCAACCCATTCAAAACCCAGTAGTGGAAAGAGTTTTTGAAAACGTTGAATAAAGGCATGGTAGAATTGGAAAACTTGTGGATTTTCACAGTTTCAAACTCTCTTTTCAAATAATGCAACAAGTTCAACATAAAGGCCAATTTGCTTAGTTCTGCATTGTAATTTTGCGAGGAAGAGTGGTATTTGGCAACCAATGATGGATTCAAAGAAGCCAAGTAAACCAATGCGTGGATAAGAATAGGCCCAAAGTACTCAATCACAAACACTAGTCTCCAAGAAATTTGAGGACCCAAGTCCTTGACGTACAAATCCATTCCGTCAGCAGCTGCTAAGGCAAAGTCAAATTTCTCCAAAGGAATTTGCTTGGACTCTTTCAAGTATGTCAACCTCAATCTATTTGGATTTATCTTCTTGTTTTGAGCGCTAATTTTCTGAGCAACACTGGCCAAGTTGTCTGCATCAGTGGTTTCTATTTGACAGGATTTCAAAGTTTTGGAACGAGATTTGATCGTGATGGCGGTCATGATTTTGATGGTTGTTTGGGTGCTCCACTTTCTAAACCCTCTTTCAAGAGTTACCGGGAGAAGTACCATTGTAAATGAGCATCTTGTCAATGGGACCAAAAAAAAAAAATATGATAGCTTCTTGTAACAGAAGCTGACATCAGTGAATGACGAAATGCATAAAACGCTTTTGATTACTGTAAGCTTTTAAAAGATTTATGCTCTCGGGTATATCAAGGGACACTATGAAAAGTAACAAAACATGGATACATGTGACACGACTATGCGAAATGGAAAGGTCACAAGATGCGCGGAAAAMAACCATTTTCAAAAATACGGTCATGTGATAGGTTATTTTATTAAACTATCACGTGCAACTTGAAAGCAAATATTTACACGTGCTGGCGTATTTTTCAAAAGTGTTTTTTTATTTTATTTTTTTCCACTCTTTTCTTTTTTTTTTTAATTTCGATGTTTCTGTTTTTTCTTGTCTTTTGCGCAGTTTACAGTTTGAACATTACAGAAAGAGACCTGAATTTTCAAAATACAACATTTCTTTTTTTGTTTTTTTTTTTTCTATTTTTTTTTTTTTCTGTCTCTTTGTGATTTTCATTCTGTGTTTCTTGTGCAGATGGTAAATTTTTCACATCTTAATTACAAAATGGCATACCAGATTTTAACCAATTTCATTTGAACATTCGAGTTATTCTAGATGAGAGACGTACAAGTGCGTAAGTTTTCCATTGCTTGTTGAGTATGGTTTCTTTTCTTTTCTTTTTCCACTTTTCATGTATATCTCTTTAACTTCTAATAATGTGTTGAAGATTTTCTGTATTCAAGACCTTTATGGATACATACTTGATCTGTTAAGCAACATGTTCAATTGAAAAGCTTTACCTAAGTATGTTTTGTCAATGCACTTCTTGTTCTTTGTCACTCAGTTATCTCTCTTGTATCTCTTGTGAAAGAAAAGCTTGAAAAAAAACCAAGCTCGAAAGATTTACAAACAAGTTTCAACGAATTTTTCCAAACTTCGAACATATCGTTCTTTTTTCCCCATTGTGCATTACAATCAGATCAATCATTTAAAACAAGACATTCTCATTTGCAGTTATCTTCTTTAAAAGTTTAATCGACAAAATATCAATCAGGAAAAATTATCCAAAATAAAAATTATAACAGAAAAACAAAAACAAATTAAAAGCATATTATAACAATGTCTTTCAGACCAGGTTCAAGAGGTGGTGCCAGAGGTGGCTCCAGAGGTGGCTTCGGCGGTGGCAGAGGTGGTGCCAGAGGTGGTTCCAGAGGTGGCTTCGGCGGTGGCAGAGGTGGTKCCAGAGGTGGTTCCAGAGGTGGTTTCGGTGGTGGCAGAGGCGGTGCCAGAGGTGGTGCTAGAGGTGGTTCCAGAGGTGGTGCTAGAGGTGGTGCTAGCGGTGGTGCCAGAGGTGGTGCTAAAGTTGTCATTGAACCACACAAATTTGGTGGTGTTTTCATTGCTAGAGGTAAAGAAGATTTGTTAGTTACCAAAAACATGGCCCCAGGTGAAAGTGTTTACGGTGAAAAAAGAGTTTCTGTTGAAGAACCATCTAAAGAAGAAGGTGTTCCTCCAACCAAAATCGAATACAGAGTTTGGAATCCTTTCAGATCCAAATTGGCCGCCGGTATCATGGGTGGTTTGGACGAATTGTTTATCGGACCAGGTAAAAAAGTTTTGTACTTGGGTGCTGCTTCCGGTACATCTGTTTCCCACGTTTCCGATGTTGTTGGTCCAGAAGGTTTAGTTTACGCTGTTGAATTTTCTCACAGACCAGGTAGAGAATTGATTTCTATGGCTAAAAAGAGACCAAATGTYATTCCAATCATTGAAGATGCCAGACATCCACAAAAATATAGAATGTTGATCGGTATGGTTGACTGTGTGTTTGCTGATGTTGCTCAACCAGATCAAGCAAGAATTATYGCTTTGAACTCCCATATGTTCTTGAAAGACCAAGGTGGTGTTGTTATTTCTATCAAAGCCAACTGTATTGATTCTACTGTTGATGCTGAAACTGTTTTCGCTAGAGAAGTTCAAAAATTGAGAGAAGAAAAAATCAAACCTTTGGAACAATTGACTTTGGAACCTTATGAAAGAGACCATTGTATTGTTGTTGGTAAATACATGAGAGGTGGTTTATAAGTGTAGCATAGTAACAAGAGACCCCAACCCCTCCAAGTAAATGAGTTGTTGATTTTTTCAATCATTTGATTTGATCAAAAAATTATATTTCGAAAAAAAGGAAAACCATGTACATTAAATTTTGCAGACACCTAGACAAATAAAAAAAAAAAAAATAAAAAAATAATYTTAARGAAAACCTTTTCTCTCTTGAAAGGGAAGAAAGACGGTTGTTCTTTACGTCTAAGTTCTCATCTTTAKYTGTTCATTGGRTTTGCTTTATAGAGTGTAACGTCCTCATATTTGTATATTTAAGTATAAGTTTATTTTTGAAGAAAAAGAAAACGAGTTTTTTTTGTTCAGTGCTATTGGCTAYTTCCAYGTCTTTTGATGCATCTTGTCCAGYATTGAAGTGTCAGACCCTAATGGATGTGGCTCGCGGCACAATATTGTGTAACCTCTCTTCCGTATTGAACTTAACTTTCAAGTTACCCGATCATTCTAATGCCCAGGTGATACCAAAATAAGTTATTTCCACCCTATCGACTTTTTAATGTGCGAAAAGGTAATGCGTAAAGGTTTCGTGTTTCTTACATTTACATGACATATAAGTTTATATAATTTTTATTTATCATTAGTAGTTGATAAATGGAAACAAAAACATCTGTGCTAAAAATTTAGTAAAAAAAAAAAAAAAACGACCGAACAACAGTTAGGTTTTGCCACCGATAGCGTGCTATTGTCAAATTAAAAACCGCAATTTGGAACACGTCAAATCATTCAGCAACTTTTTTAGATACTCATATTTTGCAAACGTTTGCCACCACCAAAATAACCACCCTCATTACAAAATGACCAACCTACGTAATCAACACGAAGAGGAAACACGACCTATTGACACAAGTTCTATAGCTCGTCAGGGGGATCCAGCATACTCCGAGCAGACTGGTGGGGATGATACTTCACGGAACAGCTCCCAAAGTGTTGTGGAAATCAGTGATGCAGAAGAAGACACCACAGCTGAAGCAGATACACAGTCGTCTGGGTACCTCTCGTCCAAAGCCTCGATGAGAAGAAGCAGAATACAGCAGCGACTTGAAGAGCGTTTACGAGAAAGAAGTAACGGATCTCACACACCCAATACAGTGTCGAGGCCGAAAAGAGGCCAAAGGCCTCAGCGAGACCGTGTTGGCTTATTCACAAATGCCGAGGGTTTGAATAGGCTCAGTGACACCAGCAATGAGGTTGAAATTGTTCGTGAAATTGTTTTCCAGCATAATGTGAATCATACAGAAAACAGAGAGTTTGATCCGAGTTTGATCACTGCTGATAACCGTGAAGTTATTGATTTAGAAGTTAACGACAACAGCTTGGGAGATGTTGCTGAAGTGCCTCAGCGAAACCAATCGCAACAAGCAACCGGTGGGGATGTCCAGCAGGAAAGTGATGTTGAAAATGAAGATATGGAAATCCTTCAACAAACGAACACCATCAATACAAACCCGTTACCTGCTGATGTGATGACCGATAGTAACTATATTCAAATTCAGTTACCGGGGAACAACAACATGTATGTATACGACAGAAATGGCAGCATGCAAAGAGACCGTGCGTCTTTTGAAAGCACCATGCTACGGAATTATGAGCGTGAAAGATCGCAAGAGTCTACACAACAAAGGCATCTGAGGAGGTTGAATAGGGGTGCAGAAAGACAGCGTAACCAACTAATGCATGTATCAAGAAGAGCAACGGACTCTATTTTACTTGGTGAAAACGAAGGGTTGTTTTTGGTTGATGATGATCAAAACTTGCAAAGTGTGAACACTGCAGAGCCTTCTCGCTTCCAGCCGATCACGGCAGCTAATTCCCAAGTTGTTGCTGCCAATGGGCCATCGGTGAGAAACTCAAACGCAACAGATGTGCCAATGAGCGTGAGGAGGTTAAGACAGCAGTTGGCGACTCAGCGTCGAATGCAGGTCATGCAGCAAAGAAGGGCCCAGCAGATGTTACAACGTGCTAGTGGGCATGCGGATTTAGAAGTGAATACGGAGTTGACAGATGTGAGAGAGAAAATTGCAAAATACCCCTTAGCCATCAAGAAAGCCTTTGACGATTGTGAAACTTTGTTTACGTTTCAACAAACTGTGAATAGAACGATGCCTACTGGAGCTACTGAAGCGATTAAAAATTTAAAGAACTTGTTTATCAGGTATCGCAGTATCAGGGGAAATTCTCGCTTGRAGCAATATACACAAGCCGTTGAGACAACATCATCTGCAGTAGTTGCTTCTCGGGTTTCCGAACCACACTATAGACGGGGACATCATAGAAACGGATATGAGGAGGAATCTGCAACAAGAGAGGCTGGTCGTGATTACATGCGTTTTAGACGGAATATGGGATTAGGACAAAGTGGAAATGATGCGATGCGGGGACCAACCGGTGAGAGTCATCGTGGTGATGATGACACCTATAGRCGCGCATACTTGGAAAGTGGGTATTTTGCTCCAATGTTAGGCAATGAAGAAGAAACGACACGCAGTATCATTCAAATGATTGAAAGACGGGAAGCAGCAGAAAGATCTGCTTTGACAAACAAATTTTCTGAGAGCACGGAAGCTCAAAAAAACAAGATATATGGGAAAGCTGGGAATTTGCCATCAGGGTACACCTCTTCTTTTAGTAGTGATATTTTGATGAACAGGGATAAAATGCAAAATACAAATGTTTCAAATGGAAATACGAGTTCCGTTGTAGCCGAGGTTATGGAAGGATATGAAAAAGTTCCAATTTGTGTTTTATGTGGAGTTGAACTAGGCRTGGGTATTCCTTTGGATTTCGAAGGCAAACGATCAATTGATCAAAGCTTTGAGTACATGGTGGAGAAGTATGGAGTTGCTTGTCCCTTTCAAGCTCTTACAAGACCAACTGATTACGATCGAGAATGCTCAAAAAGGTGTTTTGTAGCAAAACCGTGTGGTCATGTGTTTTGTGGAAGATGTGTATTGAGAGTGAACCATGCCACGCGTTTGAGTGCCGGGGCCAAGAAATCCATGTCCAGGTTCAAAGGTCCATCAAACCCGAACAACTATGGACCAAACACATGTGTTGGTGAAAATTGCCACGTGAAATTAAGAAAGAAAGGTGCATTTCAAGAGGTGTTTTTGTARTTTTCAAGTACTTATTGTTTAATTGCATATTGAGAGTACTGTGATGTGCTCCTATTCGATTTGCTCCTATTCGATTTGCTCCTATTATATAGATAAAGACAGTGAAATAGGCTAAAACAACTAATTTATTTTCTTTGATTATTTATTTAATTTTATATTTGATTATGTTTGGTTTAGTAGTGTTTAGGTGTAGCGTTTAGGTGTAGTGTTTAGGTGTAGCGTTTAGGTGTAGTGTTTAGGTGTAGTGTTTAGGTGTAGTGTTTAGGTGTAGTGTTTAGGTGTAGTGTTTAGGTGTAGTGTTTAGGTGTAGTGATGTTTATAATATTCAAAACAACATATCCAAAGTACAACAAACACACATTGCTGCTAGACATGCAGTCAAACAATCCTGGTTGTTGTTTGTTGGTTTTGGTTGTTGAACATACATAGGTTGTTGTTGTTGTTGATAGTAACCTTGTTGCTGATATCCTTGTTGAGGGTATCCTTGTTGAGGGTATCCTTGTTGCTGATAACCTTGTTGAGGATAACCTTGTTGAGAATATCCTTGTTGTTGTGGTTGTTGTTGCTGGTAGTATTGTTGTTGAGGGGCATAACCTCTATCGTGTGTTTCTGTTTGTGAATATTGATGTTGTTGTTGAGGAGGACCCGATGGTCTTGTGTATTGTTGTTTTTCTGTAGATTGACTGTAGTATTCGTTAGCAGACATTATTCTTGTTTTAGGGAGTTATTGTACTTGTTCTAGGGAGTTATTGTACTTGTTCTTTTATGAAAATTGTATTAACTTTTGGGGGGGGGTTTTTTTTTTTTTTAATGTCAAGTTGTAATAACTTTGGAAGGGTTGTTGTTTTTTTTTTATGTCAAGTTGTTATATCTTCCAATATACTATTTCAAAAGTTATTAATCAGTTTAAATTCAATATTCAGTTATTTAATACATGTCATTTCCTTCAAAAAAAAAAAAAAAAACAAAATTATGAAAAATAATCATTAAACCTATCTTCTTTGTAAGCCACATTTTCARTCGTTCCTTCMATACATAATAGAATATCAAATGGAATATTAAATAAAATATCAAATAAAATATTAAATAAAATACGTCGGAGTGACGTTTTGATTKAAAAGCCTACTTAATGACTGGGTAATTTATATTGGGGTTAATAAAAAAATATAATTACTACTACTACTACTACTACTACCACTACTACTACTACTACTACTACTACTACTACTACTACTACTACTACTACTACTACCTTGTCCATTATACATATGTTGAAGTGCATAAGAGACAGGTGTTTGAGCCGCGTTTGATCGCTGCTGATCACCGTGAAGCCTTTGATTTAGAATTTAATGATAACAGCTTGGGAGTTGTTGCTGAAGTGCGTCCGCGAAGCCAGTAGCAACTAGCAACCGGTGGGGATGTCCAGCAGGAACGTGATGT
>LPNM01000012.1:128723-151255 GCA_001747045.1 Hanseniaspora osmophila | reverse complement strand
GTWTTGTCTTTACCAAGATCATTGCGGATTCTTCAATATGCATTACCGAATTTCCAAAAAAATTCTTTAATCCGTGGTGTAAGCTCACTAAAAAAAAAAACAACATTATCTCAACAACGGTTTACCCGACTCTTACTTACATAGTCACGTGTTATGGCCTTGTCACTTGGCTCAAATGGTCCTGTCACGAGATAAGCTGAGTGTTCAAAATAGCCAATGGTAATTACCAAAGACTGTTATATGATATTGTTCCTAACTTGTGTACTTTTTTACCATTAGACTTTAGTAACTGCAATTAGCTTGCTATTAGTTAAAGGGGATMTAAGACMWGTTYTCCTTTTTTKTKTWTAMAWCCCMMRGAMRCWACGTAAACCGMACTCATATTTTCTACTAACACTTACTCACCTTTTTCAAAAATRAAATRACTACTCCRCGGACTGCTGAATTCATCCCTTGAAAAARGTGTATCATATGTCAACTCGTTGAACTCACATCTGTCAAGTTTTACTGTTTACAGTTTTTGATACTCTTGTGCCTTTGACTAATGGTTAAATTAATAAAAGGTTATTTATAACCGCTTACGTCACATATGAAGCGCATTTGATCGATTTCAATTTTATAAGACTGTAAAAATCAGTTGACATATTTATGATGTTTTGGTTAACATCTTGGAAAAGTATACAAGAAATCTTTGACACAAAAAACTCTTTATGCTCTGTTAATCAAAGATTGTTGCCGCAAAACTCTTTTAAAAATTCTATACTTCAATGRCACAYRCCTTTCAAGGGTGAATCTTTATGATGTTGTTTGTGATTCCCAAGTTGGTCAACCATTTTACATTCTCTTTCAATTACATTCTCTTTTATTAATGTCTTGGGGAAAGTGTCTCTTAGCATCAATCCTTGATTCCATCTAGCGGTAATACTATGTGGTACTGTGCGCTACTTTTTTTTTAAATATTTCCTTGGTATTTTCCCATAGTTTACATTTTCTTGGTATTTTCCCATAATTCACAATTTCTTGACAGTTTACATAATATTGTCAAATACAATATCTCACTCACACAGTTTTGTTTTATTTGCGAGTAAACTAGTACGCTAATAATAAAGAATTACTATTATAATTATTTATTTTGTTTTTATCTTATGGTGTCATTATCTTCTATTGTCTTTATAATGATTTTGCACTAAATCCGTTTTATGTACATATGCACCAATTTGTTTATCTCAAAAAGAAAAACACGCTAAAATTGGAATWAACTTATTTGTTTGTTTGATTGGGGGAGGGTTTCTTTTCCCTTTTCACATTAATTTTACACTAAYTTTAAATTCTAAAATTTTAAATTAATCAAATTGTCAAATAAGATAAAACCATAAGAAATATGATTATGGTTTCTGGGGTCAATGTCTTGTGTGATTTGTCTTTTTTTGATTAATCATTATTTACTGTGTATTAATTATTTGTTATTATTATTATTATTATTATTATTATTATTATTATTATTTGTTATTATTGTTATTATTATTTGTTATTATTGTTATTATTATTATTGTTATTATTATCTGTTATCATTATTATCATTATTATYATTTGTTATTATTACTGATTAATACTTGGTCAATATTATCCCGATATTCCGCCGTAATATAAAAATCTCAGTAAATTGTATTATCAAATTTTGTTCAATTAATTTCTCCTTAGCGTATCTTAATTTCCTTGTTTCAAATGCAAATTCCGGTTTTTTCTTTCTCTCAATMTGCACACAGTTTAAAGAACTACATGTAAAGTAAAAAATATATATATATATACTTTGTGCATCATTTMTAAGATAKATTCACTACCCAATTGCAAAGGCTTATGAGTAATTAGTGTACAAGTTATTTTTAAAAGAGATGCAAAGTATCAGGAAATCAGGAAATCAAAGAGAATCAGGAAATCATGATATCACGGAAACCAATAWAAGCAAGGAGATCATAAAGTCCATTTGAATTGGTATGTAGCACTATGTATGTAGCACTATGTATGTATCATTATGTATGTGTATTGAGATCAGTCGGTTGCAATATGTATGGTTGTTGCAAGCAGCATGTAGCCAATATCARGATCATGATGCGAAAACGTTCACCATATGTGCATAAAAACGTGCTACCCTCTTTTTTGTCTTTTYTTAATCCAAAATCCGATTAAACCAAGCATGGAATTTACTCAACAATTGAATGCTTTATTTTATCATGTTTAAGATGAATAAAGTTAATATCAACTCATCTCTTTTCACCCTCAATTTTTTAAGCACATATTCACTATCTCTCTCTCTCTCTCTCTCTCTTTCTCTMTCTCTCTCTTTTCTCTCGCTCTCTCAAATTGCCAGGATTTACACTCATCCTTCTTTTTCCTATTAACAATTGCAAAAGAAGCAGAAAGAGTGAAACACAAAGGGGTGAAAACATATACAATAGAGTAGGTGTTTTCCACACTTGATCATATGATGATGACTTTGTAATATGGGAAAGTTATACCAGTGATATTAATAGTAACAATACTCTTATAGACTCTAATAACACAAGAAAGAAGCAAATAGAATGAAATCACTAGAAGATAATATGCTCAAAAACCAAGTAACTAATTTCACCCTGTTTATTAGATTTCATTGTTARTTTCATTGTCATTGTTATTTTTGTCTTTTGTCTTTTGACATTTGACATTTGACTTTTCACTTTTGTCCCTGTTATTTGTTTTTTACTTTCTGTTTGATATCACTCACTAATTCTCTCTCTGTTTCTTTCTTTTCTCTAAGGTAAGCACGTTTTGGAAACGACTCTATTGKTATTGTTATTATTTTACAAAACATTTTTTTTTTTTTTTTGAAAGTAAAGAAAAAAAWAAATAACTRAAAAATTAAATGGTAACAGCTTGGTTTAATTAATATTATTGCCTAACACCAATACGTTCTTTCAGTCCAGCACGCAATGCATCATGTAATATCWTTCWATTTTAAAAAAAAATAAATAAATTCTAGTTACTTATTCAAGTTATTTAGTATACACARCTCTATTGTGTTTCTTTATTATATTGAACATAAACACAAATAATGTTACAAACTCAGCTCATAAATATGTTTCATGCTGAGTTAATTGCATTCCGTGGATAGATTTTTGTTGTATTAGTCAATAATGTGTTGCATTAATTAAGTAAGCAAGGTAACCTTTTGTAATTCCATTTTTTTTTTTTTTTTTCTTCTTTGTTTCGTATATTTTCAATTTGAAATTAGCGCGGAAATTAATTGCAAWTGAARAGAAAAAAAGAAATCAGGAAAAAAAAWAATTTAATTATTGTACAATTATTTCTAAGCGTTTTGCTTCTTGGTATCCCTTTGTCACAATTTATAAATCATTTTAAGCATCTGCTGTATCCTGATATCACAGGATCTAATATTAGAAACTAAGTAATAATAACATAAACAATAGCTAAAAAAGACAAAAAAAAAAAYCAAAAAAAAAAAGTAATGGTTGAAAAAAATATATATAATGCCTACTGCAATTTTWTCTATGACAAATACTAATATGATCTTATTTTAAATAACCAAATAACCTGTACTAAGAATAGTATGCATAACTATGAATCTTCATTAATGGGATTTCAACAAAAAAAACAAAAACAGCAATCATTACCACTACGCATTTGATGTGATTATCAGATGGGGGGGGGGGGGGTGTGTATATGCCTTTATTAGTTAGCATACCAGCACATCATATACTACCAATACTACCAATACTACTAATCATACTAATCATATTAATCATATTAATCATATTAATGGTGGTATTTTTAATCAATAGTAATATCACTAATATTCAGCACAGATCTGACTAATAATTTCATGTATGTGAATGCACGTTAATATCATGCATTAGAGTGTTTGTATTGTACGGTTTTATCTATGGTTTTTTATATGTTTAATAAGTATTGGAATTATTATAAACACGCACACACACACACACACACACACACACACACACACACACACAAAATACAAAATATGCACACAAATTGTATTAATCAAAGAAAAACAATAAACAGTAAAACACCAAAACACCAAAAAATACCATTATAATAATATTAAATACCATTTAAAATAATATCAAATACCATTAAAATAATATTGAAACTAAGCAAAAAGACAAAKCAATTAATTGTGTAAATTGAATAATCAAATTACAGTAATTTCATAAATCAAGGAGTATTGTGGAAAAAAACTAATATGAATAAACTCATCAAWTCACCCTTTCCCTTCATGAATTAAAACTAAAAAAAAAWGATAATTTACAGTAACGGATTCAAAAAATAGAAAAAATAGAAAAAATAGAAAAAAATTGGTATATAAAGAGACATTGATTTCAAATTGAATTAGTTTAAAAATTGTTTGTTTTATATCCTATATTAATTAATCCTACTTCTTCCACATTTATATTTGATATAACAAAAAAAACAATATATATATATATAAACCATCAACAACAAAACAAACACTCGCTATACCAAACATTATAYYCATAATGCAATACAGTTTAGTTGCTGCTGCCTCCTCTGCTYTATTGGCTGCCTCCGTTGCCAATGCTCAAGTCTATTCTAACTCTTCTTCCATCGCTGGGGTCTCTTTGGCCAATGCTTTGGATGGAACTGATGTTTCCATTGGTACTGCCARTGCTTTTGCCATTAGTGCTGAAATTAACGCTTTGGCTTCTGGATCTTCGGTTTGGTTCACTTATCCAGATTCCTTTGACACCATTGATCCTGCTTTGATCAGTTTTGAATACGGTACCGTTTCCGTTAACGACCATAACATTTCCGTTTCCATTGATTCTACTGCTTCTTCTGCTGCTCAATTGGAATTCAACACCCATTTGACTTCTGAATTTGCYAGTTCTTTGAGTGCTGGTGAACAATCTTTTACTTTTGAATCTTCTTCTGGTGATTTCACTGATTCTATTGATTTCCAATCCTACCCAACTAACAGACCAACTGTTGGTGCTGCTTTGTCTACTGACGGTTCCACCATTTCTTGGTCTTATGTTGTTCCAAAAAATTTGTACACTACAAGAGTTGCTTTCTTGTCCACTATCGGTACTGGTTACACTTTCAGTGGATTGAGTTTGTTTGCCGTTTCTTCTGATTTGACTGATACCAACCCAGCTTCTGTTGATTTCACTAACGAATCCACTGACGAAGAATTGTTTGGTGTTTTCGATGCTGCTTTCCCAGATGGTGCTGCTGCTTTGAAATGGGTCATCACTGCTGATGTCACTGATTCTACTTTGGATTCTTACTCCAACACTTTGGTTGTTTCTTTCCCAGCTGGCACTGTTGTTTCCAAGAGAGATGTTGAAGTCAGTGTCACTGCTACTGCCGTCAAATCCGGAACTGCTCCAGCTCCACAAACTGTCATCAACACCACTGCTTCCCCATTGCTTCCACCATCTTCTGGTTCCGGATCTTCTTCCGCTTCCTCTGCTGCTTCYTCTGCTGCTTCTTCCGCTTCCTCTGCCGCTTCTTCTGCTGCTTCCTCTGCCTCTTCTGCTGCTTCTTCTGCTGCTTCCTCTGCTTCCTCTGCTGCTTCAGTTGCTTCTTCTTCTGCTGCATCCGCTGCTTCCTCTGCCGCTTCCTCCGCTGCATCCTCTGCTTCTTCCGCTTTGTCTGCTTCCGGATCTGCTGCTGCTTCTTCTGCTGCTTCCTCTGCTGCTTCTCAAGCTTCTGCTTCCATCTACTCCTCTCTATCTTCTGCTGCTTCCGAAGCTTCTGCCTCCAAAGCTTCTGCCTCCAAAGCTTCTGCTTCCAAAGCTTCTTCTTCAGTCACCACCACTACTACCACCAAATACTCTACCACCGTCATTGATGTCTGTACCATGTGTGAAAACCCAACTTCTACTGTTGGTTACTCTGTTGTTACCTCCACCGTTTCTGGTGTTGTCACTGAATACACTACTTACTGCCCATTGACTGCTTCTACTGCCACCACCACCAAAGCCGGTGTTGTTACTGAATACACCACTTACTGCCCAGAATCTGCCACTTTGACTGCTGTCATCAGTGGTACCACTTACACTGGTGAAGTTGTTATTTCTTCTGTTTCTAACGGGGTTTACACTGTTTACACCTCTTACGTTCCAGTTACTCCATCTACTACCGCTGCTGCTGGTAAAACAACTGGTGCTACTACCACCGCTGCTGCCGCTGCCGGTACCACCGTCACTGTTGCTGCTCCATCTACCGTCATCATCACCACTTGTCCAACTTGTGCTGAAGGTTCCAAAACTACTGCTGTCTTGGCTTCCTCTACTGCCGGTACCACCACTTACATTGCCATCTCTTCTGCTACCGCTTCTCCAACTGTTGTTTCCGGTACCACATACTACCCAACCGTTGTCATCTCCAGTGTCTCTTCTGGTGTCCACACCGCTGTCACCACCTACGTTACCAAAACTTCTGCCGCCGCTGTTTCTCAAATCACCGACGGTCAAGTCCAAGCTTCTGGTTCCGAAGCTTCTCCAGCTACCGAAGCTACTGCTGCCACCCCAGCTACTGAAGCTACTGCTGCTACCCCAGCTACCGAAGCTACTGCTGCCACCCCAGCTACTGAAGCTACTGCTGCTACCCCAGCTACCGAWGCYACTSCWGCTACYSMAGCTACTGAAGCTACTGCTGCTACCCCAGCTACCGAAGCTACCGCTGCTACTCCAGCTACTTCTGCTACCGGTGCCGGTGCTGTCACTGTTTCCACCGTTTCTAAAGGTGCTGCTTCCGCTTCTTCTACCCCATTGATCTCTACCCAAGCTACTAACGCTGCCGTTAAAGCTGGTATGTCCATTGGTGGTATTGTTGCTGCCGTTGCTTTGTTGTTGTAATTTTAAATTTGAGCCATTTTTTTTCAAATTTAAATTTATTTCAATTTCAATTCTCAACATTATAACTCTATAATGTTCGTTCATTTTTTTCGAAAAAAAAATAATTCCAGTTCTTTAATTCTTTAGTAGTTTGAAATTATTTTTTTTTCATTTTTTTCACAAATGGGTAGGTTTCACATGAAACTTTGGTGCTAGTTCCTGACACACTTTCCTTAAACCAAACAAATATTTAATGCTACAAATAGTTGCTTGTTGGGAAACTTTTGTGTTTATATGCTCACTCGGTTTTTCATATATATGTTGATAATAAAAGGCATCGATATCCGCTGTTCGTCTTTAATAATTGGTTATGTTTTCTAAATACAATAATCTAATTTTTTTACTTTTATAAAATTATATAACATTTTCTTTTTTTTAATATTTTTGAAGTTTTTTTTTTTTCACTTTGCATGTTGAGACTTGGGGGAAGTGGGGTTATCATACAATAGAAGCTATTCTCTATTGGCTTGGCAGGGTTTTTTTTGTATATAAATGATAAAATAGTATGCTTTATATTTTGCCGACATTAGGAAATTACCAACTTTAAAAACGGATTAAAAATGAATGTTGAACAATGGTTGTTATCCATCAGTGTTGTTTTGAAAAGCAATTTTAATGCACCGATCAAGTTCAAATTTTTTATTTTCACGAGATAACTTATCACTCGAGAACCATCAGTCCCAGATAACGACCACTAAGTGATCACAAACAAGTTTAATCAATATTTTTTTTTTCAAAAATCTGCATCTTTGCTAAAATCTGAAAAATCAATAAAAGCTTTATTAATAATACTTGTCATTGATACCTTGATATTTTTAGTAAATAAAGCAGCTATCCAAATTAAACAGCTTATTTACTCGAATACAACTAAATCTAAACTGAGTTTCAAATATATTGCTTTATCTTGCTTTAAATGTTAACACTTTTTTGCTTAAAGCAGTTCATTTACACAGTAATTTGCAGACACAAAGAAATTGCTAAATTTTCTAAAATCTCTGATAGATACGTATCTAACCAATGTATATGTATACAATTGATTAAAAAAAAAAAAACATCTTTGAATCTGGCGACGCGAAAAGTTAGCAATAAAACCAACGTTTTTATCAACACATGTATTCAACTTATAATTATTCAAGTGTATAAAAGGAAAGCTTATTTTGATGTTACTTTAATTTTGAAAGATAAAACTTTGTTCTTGCAAACCATTATGCATGTCTTCTTTGTGACTTTTTTTTATTATTGTGTAATGCAACTAGTACAAAAATGTAAAACCACTAGAAAAGACTAATTTGAACCCAAGATAAATGCCTTCCAAAACAAACCAATCAACCAGAACCGCAATAAGCAACATTAACAAACACCAAAGATCAATGTCCTTATTGAAAATTTTTTTTTTACTAGGTTGCTTGTTGCCATTGTCAAACGCAGCCCCTTTTAGAAAGGGAAAAACAATTACCGTCACAAAGACCGTCACGTTGCAACCAATTCATGACTACAACTCTATGCCAACAGCTGTACCGGAATTGCCATTAAACAAAGACAAACCTGCTTATGAAGAAGATGAGTATGCCACTGATAATTACGAAATTACAGAAGATTGGGACAAAGAGTACACTCCAACTTCCACGTGGGATGACACTTATGCTTCAGCTAGTACTTGGACCGAAGAGTACACTCCAACTTCCACGTGGTATGACACTTATGCTTCAGCTAGTACTTGGACCGAAGATTACACGTTCCCCTACACCCCAGTGGAAACAGACGCAGAAGAAGTTTGGGACAATCCTTTGCTAACGAGAAATGCAGTACCACAATGGGTCACGATTGATGAAGACTGGGAGTATCCAGCAACAAAAATCCATGAACAAAAAGAAGAGACGCATGTGTTGGGAACGATGACAGAAACATTTACCAAAACAAAAATGCAACCTTTATCAAAAACTCAAACAACTTCAAAGCCAAGTTTTATTTCAAAAACCAGAAAGTCCGCTTACGAAACTTCTTCTCCAATTAGCACTGTTTCCACTTGCACAAAGAGCAAAGAATGTGGAGCAACCCAAATGGCTTCCGTCATGAAATCTTATTCACCAGTAATGAATAACGCAACAGTTGTCACCAGTTTTGTCAAATTCAACGAAACAGCCGTTTCAACATTGACGTTCCATCCACCGATGYCAGGAAATAGCACTTYTGGCAATCACACGATTCCGGCATTTTCAACAGGTGCYGGAAACGCGTTGCACGGAGTCTACAACACTGTTGGCCAATTTGTTYACCTTCTTGGTGTAGCTTTGTTTTACRTGTTTTAAAAACAAAAAGTTKAGTCCAAGAAAATAAATATATAGACTATTTTTTTTTTTTTTTTTAGCGTACATAAATGCTATATTTGATTGTTTAGGTTTAAAGTTCAACTTTGAATTAATACRGTATTATATTACCCCTGATTCAAAAAATAAAAGGTCTGTGGTTGTGAATTCCCGCATGTGCTAGCACAAAAGATCCAATGACGGCTCTGAAATGACACAAAGAGCCCATGACAACCATGACGTGAAAGATTTGATGACTGTGTCCTAAAAAATCAAATCTCCCGGGGAAGAAACACTCTGGGATCCTAAAACCATAGATGATTGCACCACCAATRTAGAAGAACGCTTCTAATATCACGTAAAACAGCTGGACTCTGCGTAAAGACTCTTGGATACCAAACTTGAAAATCCCAAACAAAATAGGAATCATGCCACTGAACCCGAACAACACAAAAAATGAGGCCCGCAAAACTTTGAAATTCTTGGAGTTGAACTTATCGTGCAAAACAAAAACCGAGCACACAGATCCCATGACCGAGGTGATGATRGTGAATATTTTAAAGATGAACAGATGGTCGTGGAAGCCGTAGTACAGTAGAGATATGATTGAGCAAGTGATCAAAATAATGATGCCCATATAATCCGCTTTGCTGCACATATCACTATATTTCTTGGAGTGCTGTTTAAAAGTGTGAAAGAAACTGCTACAAAACAAACACAAAAAGGCTCCGACTAGATAAAAATTGATCATAATGTAGTCTATACTGTCCATAATCAACTGTGCAGGATTTGCTTTGATGTATTTCAAAATTTGTTGCTCTAAAATCAAATCGGTAAAGATGATTAGCATCACAAAATAAGTTACACTGGGTAGCAAATGAGTGTAGATATTGACGCTTTCGTTGTGAAAAACTCCAAGAGAATGCAAACATTTTGTAAAAGAGTTGGTTGCYTGAATGTAGCCCGATACAATGCACTCGTTGTCTTGCTGCCAATCAGGCAGGTCTTCGTAGTTACACATAGACAATCCGTGTCTCAAACGTTTTGAACTTTTCAGCAATTTCACATCTGATGCTTGAAGTGTGATACTGTCGGTTCTTGTCTTTTTRRATTTTTTTCTAGAGTGRGCTTTAGAAGCAGTTGTACTTTTGCTGGTCGTACTGGTTGCACTTGCCATTGTTARAAGTCTTAGCTGATGGTTGCGCTTGAYTTTTTTTTTGGTTTATAAAAAAAATAAAAAAAATAAATGTATAAGTGTCTTTATTGTGTGTAAAATTCGCTCAAATATAGGTATTCAGGAACAGTTCAAAGTCTTGTGATTGGTTATCAGACGTTGYGTACATATATATAGGAATAAACGGATCTTTTGCGTGTYGTATTTTCTTGTGAGTTCTAATGAGTTGTAAATTGGGATAGTCGCTACAAGATGAGCTTGAGTCTGTCGTTTACGATCGTTTGTAACCTTCCACACATTAAAGCTCAACAATTTTTACTTCTAAAACCTCAGAAAAACGTGTATCCGTTCGAAATTGTACAACGGGGACCTCTATTTGTGGTCGGAAAAAGAAACTATTCGCAAGATAGGAGCTAGCCAAAAAATAGCAAGGGCGCGAAAACAGAAATGAAAAAAAAAAAAAAAAACAAAAACAAAACAATATCCCGCGTTGCAATCGGCTTATAAACTTTAGCTCGCGAAGATCATCTTATCAARAAAAAAATGTTGAATTTGAAAAAGGATTTGCATTTGAGATTATTGATTTAAATGTTAGGAATAATGTAGTCTYAAATAAAACTGGCAGGGTTGASAMGAACATAAGGGAACATATTAAACAACCGACAAAGATGAAAACGCATTGTTATAAATCTCATGTTTTCTACAAARAAAAAGTCATGTGTAGATCATTCAAAATACATAATAAAAATTGGATACTTTAATATAGACACTTGCTCAAAAAAAGAATCTTTTTTTCTTTCTTGCCAGCCCACTTTTGTTGAGATTCTGCCAACTGACATTGTTTGCAAACTTGTTTGTTGTGGTCGTTTAGCTGTTTTCTAAATTCAATGCAATCCCAGTTTGCCGCGATAGCATCGCCGCAGTGTTTACAATAAATGTAGCTGGCTTGGGGAAAATGCAACAAAAGCTTCCAGAAAAACATGCTCCACATAGTGGTTTCCGTTTGGTTGCAAATTTTTTGACTCAAAACCTGCTCTGAGAGCTCTACTAGTGTGTTTACGCTGTGTTTTAGYCTTGGAAATGATCCCAACGTTGTATTTCCCAAAAGCTCGCTYTCATCTGCTATTTTGCCTGGTAGCYGTTTTTTGTTTTCAAACTCAAAAAACCCCAAGCTCGTGAAGAGCCGCAAAACTGATGGATGAACAAACGACGCATTTTTTCGAAATTGTGTTGGGTTGTTTTTCGATGGCTTGTTTGATGAAAACCATTGGTCTATCTTTAAGTGGCTGTTGGCATCAGAATGTTCTTTCTTCTCTGTTATGTTTATCATGTTTTCCGCATTTGAAGGTCCTAGCKTTTCAACAGAAGTTTCAGCAGAAGTTTCAGCAGAGCTCTCTTTCCGGAAAGTTAATTTGCCAGCAAGCGCGTGTTTCAAATTACTAAAGTACTGTCTAGTGCGGGATGGGTGTACTCCATGAATTCCATCAGTACTTTGTGATAAAGATGATGTTGGTGTAAGCGTTTGCGCAGAGGTCGACTTCAAAGAGCTGTTATGTTTTATTATGCAATTTAGTTGGTCACGGTCATGTTGGGCTATAATCTTTTTTCTTTCTGCTTCAGTTTCTACACGTATGAAACTTCTTGTGTTGCTTTCAGTAGTAACCAAGTATGGATGCTCAAAGTAAGAAAGTTGTCGTGGATAAAAAATGGAAGTTTCTGCTTGATTCAAACGTGCCACAAGCTTCCCAASTTGTGAATAGCTGGAGAATTGTAAAWGATCTGTCTCATCTTGACGGTTTGGCGGTTCCACTGACAATTCACTAGAGTATTCCATTTTAAATAAAGTTTGTAGTTGATTGTTTTTGGTATAACTATGTTCTGGAGGTAATTTTCCAATTTCAGCAAGTAAAGGTTTTGGAGAATTGGAAAAGGTTGTGATTTTCGTTGCTATTTTGGCAATTTTTTTGCAGACACGAGTTCTTTTGCCCAATTTTGTTTGTGGAGTTGAAATAGTATGTGATCGGTCTTTTTTCTTTGTGTATGTTGCACGCACACTTTCGTAGCCAATGGCGTCATCCAGATTTGATTTAKTTTTCTTTAGCAGTGATTCAGTTTCCAAAAGTTGCACTGAACTACGAGATTCATTTCGATACAAGCTAAAGCTACTTTGAACATCACTGTTTRAAAAATRCTGGCTATTATTGCAATCGCAACCCCACACTTTTGCGTTTTTGGTAGAGCTTGAGTATGATTTATGGGTTAGATAAAAGTTAGAGCAACTAGCAGTACCCTTGTTGTGAATACTCTTTTGTACCTTTATATCTTCAAAGTAATCCAACACATCTGTATTCCAGTCAACATTTGAGCACTTGCTAGTAAATTGATTACAAAACTTATTATCATGCTTTTCAAAAGGCGAGTTACGCGACTGGTCTTTGGTTCCAGGTGATTGCTTGAGCTTGGATTGAGGATTGTCAAAAAACATACTAGCAAACTTGTCTGATAGCAGTGACTCCTCTGTATTTAGACTGAAATTATTTTTCTCACTAGAGCAATACTTTTGAGCATCCTCTTTTAGAGTATCTGGCAAAAAAGTTGCCTTGTCATAGATGCTGAGTGTCATGGCGATGGCTTTGAGCTCTTTTTCTTTTTTTTCCAATTCAGTTGCTTTAATTTTCTTTTTCAAGCACCAAAGACTGTTGAAGGCAACCTTTACAAGCATTGTTATAAGTTTTAAAAACTTTACAACTTTATATAGTAATTTCACATTTGTAAATCTGCTTTTGCAACTCATGTATTCTTTCCGATATAAGTGCTAACTTGAGACACTTTGGTTTAATCAATATCTCAGGCACCAAATTTATGCGACAATCCTTTTATGCCTATTTTTAGTTTACAAAAARTGAAAAACGGTAATGTCCGAGTTTTTACTTATCCGAATAGTTATATCCAGGAGGTATACCTGTACACCTGTACTTCGGTATAGCGATATATGTTTTTTTGTTTTTTTTGTTTTTTTTGTTTTTTTTTTTTAAGGGGAAGTTTGCCGTTTACAAACTGAGCCCGTGGGAAAGGATACTGGGTAAAAAAAAAAAAAGCTTTCAAAAAAAAAAAGAAGCTCTCTTTGTTGTTAACTGGTTTCCTTTTGGAAACAATTAGACATTGGAAAGTTTGCGTCATAGCATTATTCGTTTTGTTTTGCTTTGTTTATAGACACTTCTTTTAATGATAAGYGAAAACACTTTACAAAAACTTTGTAAATATAGCAAATCAATTAACCCACAAAGCCTTTCCTTCAAGAATTGCTGCACCCGCTAAAAGCCAAACCACCATTTTWTTGCATTTTCACCACTGCTACCCACTTTCACACAATAAAAACGACTTTTCTCATAAAACTAGCTTARTCAGCAAAGCAAAGCAAACCGCATTTGATAAAAGGCAGTGCTCCCAACTCTAAAAGTAAAATATCCATCTCWGCTAACCTTCAAAGGATTTATCATGACCGATTATACAAACATAGCTTCTTATGGCGGAGAAACAAAAATTAGACATYCTTCCCAATCACATGACCGTGTGAGCAATGACGTGCTAGAAAACAGTGCATACTCATTGGACCCAGGAAGGCCTCCTGTCCCCAAGGCCATCAACTATGCTATCACCGACAGTTCTTCCCAGAGTGATGCCCGAAGAGGCAAGAAAGTGCAAAGTCACGTTTCTAGTAGGCCGCCTTCATCTCTTTCGGAAGCTTCCGGACCATCCAGAAACACTACTCCTCATGGCAACAACCCTACATTAGATGCATACAGCTCGTCGGCATTGGATCCCACAAGAGAACTCTCYTCAAGCGAAGTGCCAGTCAGTGTGGAGTTTCAAAAAAGGAGGSACGAATGGGCTGAACGAGGGGCTGCCAAATTAGTAAGAGAGTACCAAGATCCAGACACAGGCGAAACAAAAAAGAAAATAGTTTCTCAGGGAATCAAGGACTTTAAGTTTGGTCAAGAAATAGGTGATGGGTCTTATTCCACTGTGGTTCTAGCCACTTCTATTCAGGACCCGTCGAAGAAATACGCGGTGAAAGTGCTGAACAAGGCTTATCTTGTTCGTCAGAAAAAAGTCAAGTACGTGAATATTGAGAAACAGGCCTTACAAAGATTAAACAACTCAAAGTGCGTTGTTAAATTGTTTTTCACCTTTCAGGACGAAAACAGTTTGTATTTCCTACTAGAGTATGCGAGCAATGGTGACTTTCTTTCGTTGATGAAAAAATACGGATCATTGAGTGAGGAATGCACTCAATACTACAGTGCTCAAATAATTGATGCAATTGGGTTTCTTCACAAAAGGGGAATTATCCACAGGGATATCAAACCAGAAAACATTTTACTAGACACGAGTTTCAAAGTCAAGTTGACTGATTTTGGAACGGCAAAGGTATTGGACAGTCTGCCTAACGGTGAGCACGATGATGGTCTTGAGGAACCTGCTGCTGGTGGCAAAAAATACGATTTGCTAACGAGATCCAAATCCTTTGTGGGAACCGCAGAGTACGTTTCACCAGAGCTTTTGAACGACTCATATGTGGACTATAAATGTGATATATGGGCATACGGGTGCATCGTGTACCAAATGATTGCTGGTAAGCCTCCTTTCAAAGCAACTAATGAGTACTTAACTTTCCAGAAAGTCATGAAGGTGCAATATGCATTCACTGCAGGATTCCCATTAGTTGTGCGTGATTTGGTGAAAAAAATCTTGTTGAAAGCACCAGAAAAAAGATTGGAGATCATTGACATAAAAAAACACTATTTCTTCAAAGGGCTGAATTTCAGCAAAATTTGGGATCTARACCCACCTCCAGTGGCTCCATATAAGATGTCTGCAAAGTCAATGTCGCCAATTCCAGCATTAAGTCATGGTAATTACAGCGCTTCACCTAAACCTTTGCTCACAAAAACACCGAAAAAAGCTTCCACGCCCACTATACATACTACCAAGGTGCACGCGCCCCTTGTGCAGAGCAGTCCTTTGAGCAAAGTTGCTGCTAAAAAAAGTGCAGTGGATCCCAAGACGCGGGAAATTTTGGAATCTGCCAAACGGTCAGTCGCTAGCAAGAAACAACAACAGTTGAGAGAGAGCCAGAGCAAAACGAATTTGGGTTTAGGATTATCCTCTGCCCAAAACCCTAAAAACGCAGCAGTTGCTGCTGTGGCAGCTTTGTCCAAAACTTCATCTCCCTCGCAAAAGCCACGCAGAAAAGCTCCATCATCTAAGCAAATTGGTGCTGCAAAAGAGATTCAGCATGTCACTCCATCGAGATCTTCTTCTTCTTTGTCTTCAGTTCTGAACTACGACTATTCTTCTGATGTAACAAAGGCAACAACTGATGGGTCTCACGACTCTAGAAAGTCAAACGGCAACACTGAAATGCTTCGTTCGCCTTCATCAAGCAACTTTTCACCATCGCACTCCATCATCTCCACACCAGACAGCCCACAGGGGGCTGTTGCTAAATCTAAAACACAAAGCTCATGGGCACCATACATGCGGTCCAACGAAACTGTTATCAAAATGGGGGAAATCGACATGGTTAGCTTGCCTTCACAGGTTTTGGAAAAAGTATTGCATAAGAAAAGTCTGACTTTGAAAGCCATTCCCTTAAATGACGATCAAACAGGTTACAATAGATACTCAACAGGAAAAACCTCATTTTTATCGCAAGTTGCTAAAAGTGGGCTTACCGGGTTTCGAGACGTTGAAGAGCACGACTTATACATCGAGGAAAAGATGCGCTCCAATTTTGAACCGGCTCCAGAATACGCAYTGCACCACCTAGATTACAGGATACTTGACTCAGACCACAGTTCGCTAAGAAAAATATTTAGTGTTTACTCAGAGGAGGAAGAAGAAGAATTGCACGACAAAATCTCTGTAGTGCCTGTGGAATACTACGAGAGGAAACTTGCATTGATTACCTCGCAAGGMAGATGTTTGATCTTTATTAAATCGAAMACATCTGTTTACCATTTACAGTACCGGCTATATCTAAATCAGGCAGGTATGCAAATGAAAGAGCTTACCTCGACGTTCAATAACTTGAAAGAGAACTACCATTTTGTGTTGGAATCACCTTTCAAATCCTTTGTGTTCCAATGTTCAATAGGCAGCTCTGTGTCTTGGATTACATGCTTACAAGAATCAATGGCTTCATCAAAAAAACCTTCAAGAAGACCCCCTCCTTTGGCTTCTTCGACAAATCGCGTGTCCAGTAATCCGCCTTCTCCAGCGCTTGCTTCCGCATCTTCATTTGCTCGAACTGACAAAAACTCATCTGCAATGAAAGACATTTCGTCCACAAAGSCATCAAACTCAACTGTTRATRCCGCTCTTAGGTCACCATTGYCACRTACACCAAGTAGCACTACTGCAATCAAAACTGCAAAGGCCAAGAAAGATCCAAGCACCAAGCAGAAAGGAGAAAGAATGTTTGACTCCTATGTAACCATGAAACAAAAAAAGCATGATTCGTCCTCCAAACCCCTCAAGCCAATTCAAAATCCGATTAAGCTTGTTAATGGGTTACCAGTGTTGAGTAGACCTTCAAACTCAGTGAACGCTGATGCAACTGATTTACACAGCTACAACTCAGAGCAGCAGCACTACGAAGATGGAATAAGGAAGGAGATTGTTAATGCAGCAGAACTTGCCGCAAGCAGACGTGCATCCAGCGGGTCTTCTGAACACACTTCTGCAGGGTTATCAAAATTAGATAACATGAAGAAGAAACTTTTATCACGAAATAAGTAAGGTTTGCAATTGTGAGTATCATTGTGTATCATTTTTTAATTAACGTTAATGTATTGGATGRATTGTACAACTTTCAAGCACTATTGTAGTCGTACTTTTTAACACGTGATTATATCTGGCTATTTGTATGTAATTTTTTTTAGACCGTAAAAATATGTTCCGTAAATAACCTTTTTACCAACATTACATACTTTGCCACCATCAAGTGCTTGCCATGGCTCCCCATTTAAAACAAAAAAAMAACACAAAAGCCAAGAAACAGTGAATCGGCCTCAGYCACAATTATAAAGCAATGTCATTTACGAAATTGTTTTCTTTCAATGTCGAGTATGCTCCACAGTATACTATCACTAAATACATATMTTCAAGAACGAGAATGCAGTTGGTGCACATAAATTCCACGGCCTCTCCATTGGTTGAAGGCTATTTTGCTGTCCCGACAGAAATTACCAATGACTCTGGGTGTCCACACACTTTGGAGCACTTGGTCTTCATGGGCTCGAAAAAATACCCTTTTAAAAGCACCTTGGACATTGCCGGGAACATCTGTATGTCGACCACCAATGCTTGGACAGCCACCGACCAAACTGTTTACACATTGTCTACTGCTGGCTGGACAGGCTTCAAAAAACTGTTGCCTGTTTACTTGGATCATTTGATCAACCCTGTTTTAACCGACGAAGCATGCACAACCGAAGTGTACCACATTGATCCTGAGACCTTCCAGGACAAGGGTGTTGTCTATTCCGAAATGGAAGGTATCGAATCTCAGTCCTGGTTTATCACATCATTGGAAATGCAAAGATTACTGTTTGACAAAGATAGTGGTTACAAATCTGAAACCGGTGGTCTTACCGCAAACTTGMGAAACTTGACAAATGACGAAATCAGACAATTCCACAAGGACATGTATTCTCCAGACAATATGTGCTTGATCATTACTGGTAATGTCCCAGAAGATGAATTGTTGCAGATTGTGGAAGAGTTTGATGGCTCTTTGAATGCCGTTACAGAGAAAAGAGTGAGACCTTTTGTGGAAACAGCCACTGCTAAAACTTTAGTTCCTCATTTCCACCAAGATATCGTTGAGAGCACTGTGAGGTTTCCTGAAATGGATGAGACTCAAGGTGAAATGAGATTTTCTTGGATTGCTTCTCTGTACACAGAGGGTGTTTCAGACCTTGCCTTGGCATGTCTTTTAGAGTACTTAACTAAAGGACCGTTGGCAACATTCCAAAAAGAATTGGTTGAGATTGAAGATCCGTTGGCCAACTTCTCCGAGTATGACACAGACGACTACTATAGAAGTATTTTGAACTTGAACTTTTATGGGGTCCCAACCGAGAAATTGCAAGAGGCCAAAAACGCGGTACTTAACATTTTATCAACTCATAAAGTGGACATCGAGAGAATGAAGCAAGTTGTTGATTCTTACAAATTAGATTACATTATCAAATGTGAAAACAAAGGTGCTGACTTGTTGTCAGCAGCATGCATCACTGACTTTTTGTATGAAAAGGATGAATACGGTGCCACGTTGAAACAAAGTGTTTCAAATTTGAAAGATTTCGATACAATATACAATTATTCGACCGAGATGTGGCAATCAGTCCTTGACAAATGGTTAGTTCAAAACAAACCAACAATTGTTATTGCAGAACCAAGCGCTGAAGTGTACGAACAGTTAAATAAARAAAAGGAGGAAAGACTTGCAAAAAGAAAAACTGAATATGGTGAAGAAGGATCTAAAAAACTGAAAGCAGTTTTGGATAACGCAAATGCGAAAAACAACACACCGATTCCGGAGAATGTCTTGGAAGAATTTGTTTTGGATGACCCAGCCTCCAGTGTCAAGTTTATCGAAACAACCTCCATCTCGTCTGTTGCTGCTCATAACGACGAGAGTAATGAGGTAGTTAAACAAGTTTTGGCAAACAAACCGGCCGATCTTCCAATGTTCATTCACGTGGAGCATTTTCCGACTCAGTTTGTTGAAATTCATGCATGTTTGAACTCAAAATTCATTAAAGATGTTGAGTTGCTTCCTTATTACTTGTTATTTTGCGATCTTTTCACTATGCCAATGAAGCTACCTGACGGTAGTATCATGCCATATGAAGACGTTGTGGCTTGTATAAAAAAAGAGACCTTAGACAGTGATGTTTTAATTGGGATCGCAGGAAATTTCCAGGACTTTGTCAATGCAAGATTAAGAGCAAAGGCGGAAAACTATGAACACAGTGTGGGATGGATCAAGCATGTTTTGCAAGACATGGTTTTCGATGAGAAAAGAGTCACCGTGCTTTTAGAAAACTTTCTTTCATCTATCGTCGAAACAAAGAGAAGTGGTAGCAGCATGTTGTATTCATTAGTCAAGGAACATTTGTTTGAAGCAAGAAGCTTGTCAAAATCTACTGACGTTTTGTTTGTTGAAGAACTGTTAAAAGAGGTACTAGAACAAATCAAAGCCGGGGATTACAAAACCAAAGTTTTCCCTAAAATCGAAACGTTTAGAAGTGATTTGAGGGCACATTTGGGTGAATCTCATATAGTTGTTTTAGGAAACGTGGAAAAACTAGGAGTTACCGAAATATATGCTCCATGGGTTAAACATTTTGGAAACGGTTCCGTAAACAAGATTCCAGAAATTCCAAAGGCATGCGATAACTTGTCTGTTTTGGGGAAGACTACCGGTCACAAGAAAGCGTTTATCATCACTACCCCTGCTTCAGAGTCGTCCTTCATGAGTATCCACACTCCTTTGAGCATCAATTACGATCACGAGGATTTTCCAGCGCTTTTGTTGGCTGCTGAATTTCTACAAGGTGCAGAGGGTCCATTTTGGAAAGGTATTAGGGGGCTAGGTTTGGCTTATGGTGCATACACCTCCGTCAATGATCAAGAAAAGCAGCTTTCGTTTGAGATTTACAGAGGTGCAGACATTATCAAGTGCTATGAAACCGGGAAACAAATCATTGCTGATTTTGCTTCGGGAAAGTCGAAAATCGATTCTTTAGTTTTGAAAGGTGCTTTGAGTTTGAGGATCAACAGAATAGTTCAGCAGGAAGACTCTTACGTTCGCTCTGCTTTGAGAAAGTATGTTTCTGTTTTTGGTAAGAAACTTCCACTTAACTACAACGAGGAAATTTTTAAGAAAATGGCTCAAGTGGATGAAGCTGAATTGATTGCTGTTATTGGGAAATACTTTGTTCCGTTGTTTGAAGTCACCACTGCGACTCCTTTCATTGCTTGCCATCCTAGTAACTGTGAATTGATCACAGAGTTTTTTGAAAAAATGGGGTACGTGGTAAGTGTTAAGGAATTACATCAAGACGAAAACTCCGATTCCGACGAAGAGACAGATTACTCTGATTCGGAAGAAGATGACTAGAAAAATTCACACCCTGGCGAGCGATGGAAGGCGAGTTCCTTTCACCTTTTCCTTTGGCTTCTTTTTCAAGAAGTGCGTTTTTCAATGCAACAAAGAAGCAAGCGAGTTTCATATTAGCTGTTGCTTTAACGTTCTACTAGTTTATCACTCAAAAATCAGAAAAAATAATACGTTCTCTTCCTTGGATAATCAGAAGTCTAACGTCTAAAAAGTATTTTGTATCATCATATGTAGTGATAAACTAATAGAAATTAGCCATGGTTTTTTTGCGAGGCTTCTATAAACTATTGTAAGGATAAAATTACATTGTGTAAAAAATATATATATTTGAATAGATATAGTTGCAACTTCAGGAACAAAAGTCTTTCTCACCTCTATATCCAAGTAAAATGAAAAAAAAACAAATAAATAAATAATTGAGAAACGCTTTCTGTGCAACACAAAAATCACTTCATACGAACACTTGAGATAGTTGAAAGGGCTTTTTTGCATAAAACTAGTTGAATTATTGTTTTACAAATGATAGTCTATATAAGCACCACTACACCTTCTCTTAGCAAACTTCTAATGACATTGTAACGCATGACATAAATCCCACCTGTAATCAATGTCACGTCTTCATCCAAACCATTGATGTGGACATCAAATTCATTGGATGCGCCTTCGTCGTTGCTCCCTCGTACGAAAATGAAAACAAACTGCTCCATGTCCGGTTCGTCAACCATGTTCACCGTGGACTCTGTGTCGTTTATAAGCTGAAGGGAAGGTGGCATGTGTTGCAACACGGTATTGTTGAAGTATTTCAGCAGGATATCCGAATGCTTAATTAGGTACTGGTACTCCGTGGGGCTCAGCAAGCCACTTGAAACCAGTTTACTAGGATGTCTTTTCGATTCAAGGTCCTGAGAATCAGAAAGGTTTCCGCTTGAATCATTTCTTTCAGAAAAAATGCCTTGATGTTCGTCTTCGTCGAGTTCTTCAGTGGGCACATCGTTTTGTCTGATATACACCAAGTACTTGTCTATTTTGGAAAGCCGGCAACGAATGAAAGATCTGACCAAGAACTTCACTCTTTCCAGCTCTGCTTCCATACACAAAAGGGGCAATTTTTTATCTCTGTTTTGTCTGTATTCTTCTGTATCGTAGTTTTCTTCGTCTTCCTTGTCAAAAACATCCGTGCTTTCCAAACTCTGCAATTTTTGCAGTTTTTTAGCTCTAGCACCAGCATGGTCATTCGTGGAAAAGTTTTCCGAAGCTGTGGTTGTTGGTTCGTCGTAACCCATTGAAATAAACTCAATACGTTCCACCTGTGCTTCGATCTGGGCTAAAATCCGTTTCATTAAATTTTTCGGATATGGCAGCAACTCCGGGGACATTCKCTCATTTCTCCATATAGTTACAAGTTCTTGGTAGTCTTCKGCAGGACTTTTCTGCACGACATTTGATTGCTGATTTTGCAATCGGATATTTGTCCTTAGTTTGTCCTTGCCCAACCCAGTTTGCATATCTTGCTCGTCGTCAAGCAAACCAGCATCACTAGGAAGCACTGTGGCAGAGGTGTTTATCGACTGGTCTCTGCCACCATAAGATGAAGATGGTGGGTGGTAAACGTTTGTTGTGTCATCCAAGTCTGCTAAAATATCATCTATATCCATATTTCCTACTGGGACAAAGACTTTTGCAGCGAGTAATAGAGGTCTAAAGCACAAATAAAAGACCGGTGTCGTTTCTATCTTTCAGACTTTCTTTATATAATTATGCTATATGGCATAATCTTGATTTGTTAGACCTAGTAATTGTGTGAAATATTAATATCAACGCTATTGAATACTAGCTTGCTTATCTCTCTCGCTTTCTATGCTGAAAGATGACTATGATGATGTTTATTGAGTACGCGTAGGRCAAAGAGTGTGTGTGTG
>LPNM01000012.1:114599-128623 GCA_001747045.1 Hanseniaspora osmophila | reverse complement strand
TTTTCATCGACGTTTTTCTACACTCGGCACAACGCCAAGTTTTAACTGACGTTTCGTGACGTTWTACGACGCGGATTGGTAACAATTCGAAAAATAAACACCGTTTACAAGARACAGTGGTATCTTCCAAACCAAGGCACTCAAGATAAGTTGTACAAGCAATGGAGGCCATTTAAGCACTAAAATGACTGTATGTTGATCAGAAATTAAGCTAGAAACTGTTGAGAAGTAAATACCAGAGTTTTCTTGATCCGGACCTTTTTCTTTGAGACAAGAATAGTGGAGCTTCTTCCCTGATAGCTTTCTCAAAAGAAGGTTCTCTTTCAAATAAACGTGTCTCACCAATGTACTGGTTTAAACCAGAAACCATAATGGCCCCATATTAAACATTGTTGTAGTYCTTTTGATTGGTAAATCCTCGTCTAAGTAAGAGTACTTGACACAAGGACCGCTATTCACGTGACACAGAAATGGCGGATAGAAAAAACTTGGTAAAACTGCATCTGCAAAAGTTCCTGACTGTTTGCGGCACTTTTTTTGCTTTAGTGGAAAATGCAAAGTGGAAATGACCAGATCATTACGTAATAGGGAACAGCTTACTTGGATCTGCTTCGTTCAAAGGTACTTGGATTTGTAATGCCTGTTAGTATTAGTCATGTCCGAGAACATGCTTACGTATGACTTGAGTGGTTCCAACCGTTTTATTCTTGTCAAGTTTTGCAAAGTAGCTTGCTCATATATCTGGAACGTTGCTTATATAAATTCAAACACTTGTTGCTAGTTTGGAATATCATATTTTAGAGTAGTAGGTTATATTTACAGTTTTGCAATACAAACCAAACAAAAAAAAACTAAACAACAACCTCCACTATCTCGGTCACCAACTAATAAAACAAGCATGTCCAACAAAGCAAACTTTTCACCAATTGAAGAAGCCATTGAAGATTTCAAACAAAACAAGTTTTTGATTGTGATGGATGACGAAAGCAGAGAGAATGAAGGTGATTTGATCATTCCTGCACAYAATATAACGTCTCAACAAATGGCTTTCATTGTAAAATACACCTCCGGATACATCTGTGCTCCCATGACCAACTCAAGAGCCGACAAATTGGATCTACCCTTGATGAGCACTCTCGAATGCGCGGGGATTCATGACAAAAAATCCACTGCATACACCATGACCGTTGATGCTGCTAAAGGYACCACCACCGGTATTTCCTCAAGTGATAGATCGCTGACTTGCAGAAACTTGGCTGATTTTGTAAACATCAACAAACCAACAGATTTTATCAAACCGGGCCACATTGTTCCATTGAGAGCAGTTGACGGTGGTGTTGTCAAAAGAGGAGGCCACACTGAAGCTGCTGTTGATCTATGTAGATTGAGTGGGTTGCCTGAAGTTGGTGTTATTGGTGAGTTGGTTAGGGAAGATGATGGTGAGATGATGAGATTAAAAGAATGTGTTGAGTTTAGTGAAAAACATAACATCAAAATTATTACTGTGGAGCAACTAATTTCTTACATCAAAYCACAGAATTAAAACATAAAATAGATTTGATGAAATAAGATCAATACACCTTTTTTTTATACTTTATTGTGCACTGAGTCTTAAAGACRATAGTTAAAGTACATTACGAAAAATTTACGAAAAATTTACGAAAARTTTACCAATTATTACACAAATATAAGATCAATTGAATTGAAAATTTATGGCATTAATCCTTTGCTTATTTCTTAGCTGGTTTAGGTTTTGGAGCAACCAATCTTTCTTTGGTACCCCAGGTTAGTTTGTGAGGCTTCATAAAAGAATCTATGGTATCGTTAGTAACAGCAGCTCTTCTTTGTTGGAAGGCTTTGATAAATTCTTGCAAAGTTTCAATACACATTTTCTTCATATCACCACTCAACAATTCACCTGATTTGTAATCTTCAGAAGTCTTTTTTAATAGTTCGTCATCGTCTTTGAAAAAACTCAAGTATTGGTATGCAACATCAACATCTGGATTACCACCATATTTTCTATGTTCTTCGGCAGATGCTTGACCACCACTAAACCCGTATTTGTTAATTTTTTTTTGAATTTGTTTGGCAGTATCAGTCATGAAAATGGCACTGGTATCGTCACTTGCGCTCATTTTTGTTGTAGAACCTTGTAAAGCTGGGAAAAACTTGGCGTGTAGCAAAGCAGGTTTCTTAAATTTCAATTTGTCAGCAACATCTCTGCAGACTCTGAAATATGGATCTTGGTCAATGGCACATGGAATCAAACATTGTGTTTTTGGTGGCAGCCCCAAGACATCTGGAAAAGAAGATGGGAACGCACTGGCAATTTGAATGGACGCAAAATGAACTTTCCCAATACAGTCGCTGTCRTTGAACCCAAAAACAGCTCTGGCAGTTGACCCAGTGATTTGTCTGGAAACTCTTACAATGTTTTCATAAAATGCACCACCGACATACTCCAAATCACTGAAAATAAACGTGTTTTCAGGATTGAAACCAACAGCAATAATATCGGCTGCATTGTCTCTAGCAAATTTTTTGACATTTTCAATGGTCAATTTTGGTTTGAACAAAAATTTTTCGTCATCAGTCAATTCAATAACCAATGGACAGTCAAAAACGTCTTGCAGCCATTTGGTGAACACAAATGGAACCATGTGGCCCAAGTGAACAGAGTCACTGGAAGGACCTCTCCCGGTGTACAGGAAAAATTGTTCGCCTTGTTCATACAGATCCAGGATTTTGTTGAAATCTCTTTCCGAAAAGAAAATCCCCTTTCTCATCCAGTGGTGTGGAACATGGCCAGTCACAGCTTGGAATCTTGCCATGGTTTCTTCGGAAATGGCTTTTGTACCAAACTTGGAAATCAATTTGTCGTAGTCAATGGCTTGTTGAACCCCTTTGGCGTCAACGGCACCTTCAACGTCCCATGGAGTGATGTTTTGTTCTTTTAGTTCAACTTGTTCCAACTTTGCTGCAACTTCTTCTGTAGCCATGATCGTGCGTATGGGGTTTTTTTTGTTAGTTTCTTATTATTTGTTTTGAACTATAATGCAATCATTTGCAGATCCAATAAAAAAAAAAAATAGTATTCAAGCGATGATCTCTCTGATAATGAAGCTGAATTTGAAAATTTGAAATATCTCAGAATCAGTCATAAAAAACCTGCTGATAAAGAAGCTGAAAAAAAAACAAAAAAAATGCTCATCGTTTCGCAGCTTTTCTTTTTTTTTATTTTATTCAACTGGGGCTAATTAACTAGTCAATCTAGCAGTTTTAATTATTATCTAATTATCCGATATAGTGTAGCGGCTATCACATCACGCTTTCACCGTGGAAATCGGGGTTCGACTCCCCGTATCGGAGAGTTAATTTTTTTTTGTTTTTTTGCATGGTTTTGCACAGGTTAGAGAGATGCCCTACTTGATTCCTTTTAGGATTACAGCTTAAGACAGGTTTTGTGCATCCAACTTTATAATTGATATATTTTTTTTCGCTATAAATGTTTTATGAGAAATCACAATTCGTCAAAGATATTTTCTACTTGAGACTCTATAACTGCTTGCAATGTTGTGTTCGCTAACAAGCTTGCATTCTGTGTTTGATTAACAAGACTTTGGTTTGCTATTAGTGTTTGTAGTCCCTCTGAGATGGTTGAAACAAGAACCGAAGACACCAAATGTGTATCGGTTGCTGTGACGGTGGGAGCTTGTCTCAAAGAAGCAGTGACAATGCTATGAGGATCAATGCCCGAGTATGTCTGCATTTTGCGTTTTGCAAGACCTGTTGAAAATAAAAGTGTTTTGAAAAACTTGAACCAAATCCACAGCAACAACTTCAAAGGCCCTCTAATAATTCTTTTCCACAAAACCCATGCGATGCACACTGCTAAAAAGCCCAAAGAATAATACACTTGTTTTTTTTCTTGCGAACTGGAGCTTTCGACTATTTTGATCAACTTGTTTGATTGATTCAATACAGTGTTGACAATTTCAAACTTTTCGTTCAATTCGTCTAAKAAACTAGTTTGAGTATCCAACTCTTCTATATTCAATTCAGTTTGCAAAACTGACCCCCTCAACACCTGGTTCGAACGAATTAAAGAAGAGGTAATTTTTTTGTTTGTCTGCTTCGCTTTGTCTGCTGAGGTTAATTTTTGGCTTTGGTCSACAGAGCCTGAATTCGCATCATCTCTGTCATGTKTGTTTTCAGAGCTAGRGGTTTCGTAAAATTTTTGACAATACTCTTCGATCTCTTTTTCGAGTGTTTTTAGTTGGTTTGTGGTAAGGGTCCTGTACATTTGCGATTCTTCAAGTTGGTGTTCTCTAAACTTGTTTTCCCATTTGTTTATAAAGTTGAAAAACTCGTAGATATTTGATATGACATTGGCATCAAACTCTGCTATTTGAGAGCTGGGGTTGCTTGAAGTATTATTTTTTTGCAAGTAAGTCACTTGCATATTGCTGTTGTACACATCACTCGACAACTGAATGCTATATGTTTCAGTGAAAAGATTGATGTTTTCTATGTAGTCTGACAAAGTGTTTCTGTATTCTAAGCACACAGTGGTGATTTCCTCCAGAAACGCCTGTTTATCCTCATGCGATTGAAACTTTTCTGCGTAAACATCAAATCCATACAACTTCCGCTGCACACTGGCCAATCTGGACTCGTATTTTTGCACCACGTCTTCCATAAGTCGTTTCAAATAGTATATWATYGCTTGCAGTTAGCTTTTTAGGGCTTGTTGCTATTTTCTTTTAAGAATCGTAAGGATGTTTAAGATCAAGCAAAATGATTTCGATGTAACTTTCAACAATTACTCACGTGCGCGGGGTTTGAAAGAATCGACTGTTTTCAAAAATTTATTCTTAGCCCCTCCCCCCCCTYTYCCTTGATTGCCAGGTCGGGTCACACATGCATTTCTGCAAGTCTCAGTTTCTTCGGAACATTTGATCAATGCAGTTTCAGCGGTTAATACAAAATACCTTTCAGTTGTTGGTCAACATCCTTTAGTAAACTCCTTACTTTTGAGTTTGGGCTCTAAAATTATGAAAAAAGTTCAAAGCTCATCAAGCTATGATGAACAGATTGAAATCAGATGCACGGGATCTTTCCGACACGCCAACAGAATCGAACACTGCTCAAACACAAAAAAGCCAAACAATGAACMTGGGAGCCAAAGCTATATCTGACAAACAACATAATTTTTTTCTCGAGACTAACCGCAATCAACTTTTAACTAAAAACAGCATCAAAAACAATTTTACGCTCAAAACACAACTTGCTGAATACATAGGTGAATGGTCGCTTAATATCAAAGATTTAGCATTTAGAGCTAGAAGAAATGATGTTGTGATATGTTTTTTGCTTAATGACTCATCTGTCACACTGGTTGATTACATTATCAGCTGTTCCACCACAATGCAACTTTTTAAAGGTGAACAAAGTCCTTTCAAGTTGCTTGATTTCAATGTTGAAAATGAAAATGCTGATAGTTCAACGGAAACAACATTAGTGAACGCAACAAGTACTCCGCTGTGCGTTTCAATTTTCCCCAAAGTTTTTCAGCTTACACGGTTAAAAAGTTCCGCATTTTTTAAAAAAGAAGCATTTGACTGCTTAGAAAACATAAAAACACTCTTTGATGAAATTAGTGGCTGTCCCCAAAGAAAAAATATCTTGCTTTCAAAAAATCTTTCGCTACTGCTAAAAAATTACATTCAGCTAGCATTGAAGAAAGTTGTTAACGAACACGACTTCTTCGAGCGACTGCAACTTGTTTTGTCAAAAAGCTTTACAAAAATCACCTATAATGAATCGCCAGATGCGTTGTTACATTATCAAAGACGAGAGTTGTTTAAAAAACATTTAATGATTAGTAATAGCAAAATGGCAACACTAGATGAGTTTCAARAGTATTTGTTTCAAGAAATGTTTGTTAAAGATACGGTTTATGGCATCTGGATAGACTGYAATCAAGGTRTTTTGATGATGATGGTTTGTGTTGGTCGAGATAAGTTTGTGCCACTGCAAGGGATAGACCTACTGAGCAAACGGAGTGCAACARACACAACCAACAAACTGATATTCTTCATAAACATGGCAATAATTAAACTCTTTCAGCGTTGAAAAAAACAAAAAAAACACTGGGCTCGAGTCGGATCCTCGTTATTCAAATGTTTGATTGTTGTTTTAATGGAGTGTAAGTTCGATTTGAAGTTATAAAGACGTTTKCTCAGTTCAATGTTTTCAAAGCCTCGTACTGAAGGGAAAAAAGGCTTATATGCTTAAGGAAAAACGTTTTTGGTCAAAATAAATGACATTGATGAAGSTAATGTGATGTCTGTTTAAATRCACMAGACTCAAAATCCTCTGTGTTTTGAGACCCTTGTGATGTTATCGATGCCAACTGCTTCTAATATTTATACGAGAAAATGGCATYGCAAGATGAACTAATAGCGGAACGAGAAAACCTTTGCAAAAACCTACAGATTTAGCGCGGAGGGTTTAACGAGGATAAAAAAACAAAAAAAACAAAAAAAACAAAAAAAAGTTATACGAGTGCATCAATAAAAAAAATCAAAAGATCGGAACTACACAACCATCTTTTAAAGAGAAAAAAGGGCAACCTCGAGTATTATATACTTGCTCATTTTTTGGAGAGACTGAGTTCGATGACAATACTTGCATATTTTTGGAAATTGATCTGCGCTACAACATCTCTAGATTTCTAAGTTTCTTCTTTTCTTAAGTATAGTAACGGATGGCACCAAAAGACTCAAAGCAACCTTCCTACCAACGATGAGTACAAAGGAAAAGCGCATTGCCTTGAATCCTAAAACAACCGCGTTTGAGTTTAATGGGGTATCCGGAGCCCTTGCCATTACATTTGGTTTACCAGCCGTTGTTGTTGTTTTGAATCAAATGATCAGACCCGATTACTACATTAAAGGTGTTTTTGAGAATTTCCACATCGAAGAGATCGTCTACAACTTAAGACCGTTGAAAGACTACTTCAAATTGCATGAGATTTGGTGCTACTACTTGGTTTGGTTCTTTGGGCTAGCCTTTTTTGACGTGGTTTTGCCAGGTAAGTCGATGAAAGGTACAGAATTAAGAGACGGCAGCAAACTAGACTATAAAATCAATGGTATTGCTTTGTCTTCTTTGTTRCTGGCAATTTTGAGTTTTAGATGGAAATTGACAGATGGCCAAATGCCCGAGCTTCAATACCTTTACAACAACCATTTGGACATCTGCATTATCACTATTCTGTTTTCTTTCCTATTAGCCACCGTAGTCTTTATAATGTCCTACATCCCCTTGATTTTCTCGAAAAACAAGCTTGGCTCAAAAGAAAAGATTTTGGCATTAGGCGGGAATTCTTCCAATTTCATTTATAATTGGTTTATTGGAAGGGAGTTGAATCCAAGAATAGGACCACTGGACATCAAACTCTTTTGCGAGTTAAGACCAGGAATGTTGTTGTGGCTGTTGATAAACTTGTCTTGTTTGCACCACCACTATTTGAAAACAGGAGAAGTAAACGATGCTTTATTGCTTGTTAACATTCTGCAAGGATTCTACATCTTTGATGGTGTTTTGAACGAAGAAGGGTGTTTGACGATGATGGATATTACTACAGATGGGTTCGGCTACATGTTGGCCTTTGGTGATTTATCTTTGGTTCCATTCACTTACTCTTTACAAGCTCGTTATTTGAGTTGCTCGCCAATCACTTTGGGTAGAGAAAAACTAATATTTATTGGATCAGTCATGGCTTTGGGCTACTGGATTTTCCACGCTTCAAACATGCAAAAATCTGAATTCAGACAGGGGAAACTTCCAAACTTGAAAAGCATTCAAACCAAAAGAGGAACCAAACTACTATGCGATGGGTGGTGGAGTGTTTCTCAGCATATCAATTACTTTGGGGACTGGTTGATTTCTTTGAGTTGGTGTTTGACCACCTGGTTTCAAACACCATTGACTTATTACTACTCTTTGTACTTTGCAACTTTGCTGTTACATAGACAAAAGAGAGACGAACACAAGTGTAGAGAAAAATACGGCAAAAGCTGGGAACAGTATGAAAAAGAAGTTCCTTATAAAATCATTCCATATGTCTATTGAAATGCGATTTTTTTTTTCCAGTTTTTATTTACTGCTAAAAGATATTGGTACTCTTTTTTAAACTGTCTTTCRAAGGGTTTCTTTACCAAGTGCATTTTAACTTATACACCTGTACGTACATACATAATYGCTATGTACATAACCTCATCACTTTTCCACGCATGCTGARCATAACTCATTCTTGGATACCTTTGGTATGAGCGGAAATCAAGTCATTTTGGTAATTCAACAGTTTACTGCTAAATAGGTTAATAAAATTCTCATCCACAAGGCCTTTCAMATCATTTTGAAAGCCATCCATCTTGACCRTCAAATTCATATCATCGTGCATAAATTCAGGAATAAAAAGTGTCCCAAAAACGTCTTCCGTTTCGTCTATAGCATCCCTTGGTCTTACACCAATTTTGAACTTCAGATCCATATCATAGTAGCAGATCACTTTCCCCTTTCTTTGCGAAACGTTCGAGTCCCCTGTAACGTTTTCAATTTCTTTCACGTATACAAGAGAGTACTTGTCATCTTTCACTGGAACTTGAAAATTCACAAGCGTGGTTTCCAAGTACTCCTTACTCCATTGCAAAGTGTTTTTTTCGATCCAGTGCCAGTTGTTTGGGTTCAAAACCATTTTTTTTTTTTTCTTATTTTGATCTTTTAACTTATATGTTTAGGTGATGGGATGTGATTTTTTGCTTGAACAAAATCAAAGTGGGTGTTTTCTGGAAAAGTAAGCGCTTGAATTTAAAAATAGAAATGGTAGTCGTGGATAAAAACTATGCAGTTTACTATTGATTGGGATTGAGCGTGGCTATATGTAGTAGTAGTTATTACAGACACACGGCATATATATACGATAGGGAATCTTCTTCCGTTGGATCGCATTGAAAAGTTCTAGAAAAAAAAAAAAAAAAAAATAATTAAAAAAAAAAATCACTACTAAATTGCCGTTTTCAAACAGCTAGCGGTAAAATCAAATCGAGCATAAAAAAAAATAGAAAATAGAAAACCCGTGCACGTGATGCATGCCTGCTAAAAACCTTCAGGAACACCGCTGGCAGGTTTAACGTTTGGATTGTAAAGCAAACCTCCATTCTTTAAACCGTACCATTTGAACAAATCTGGATGTTGCACCATCTCTTGCAACAAACGGTAACTGTCCAAGTCGCCGTACGGAATCCCAAACTTGGGATCAAAGTATTGGGAAGACGTACCCTTGATCAAGCAAGGTTTCCTTTGTCCATTTGGCAAATACAACCCTGTTGGTGCAGGCGTTTGCAACTTGATCATTTCTGTCACATTAGTTTCGTTGGTTTCCAGAACTTGGAATTTCTTATTGAATTCGCCAAATCTGGGGAAGCTGGCCATCGTGCGGTCACATAGTGCTTCTTGATTGTCCAGTAGGTCGACTTTGAAGATGTGCATGGGTTCAGCGTCACCTTTCCGTTTCGAGTGTAAGATGGTTTCCCAATTCTCTGGATCGTAAAACGTAGACGCAAGTTGCGCAGACTGTTTACCCTTTGTTTGAAGCAAATGGGGTGAGATTCCTAGCATGGTTTCCATGAAAACAGGCTTTGTAATAGCTTGACTGTCAAAGTCATCGTATTTGAAAAGAGTTACAAAATTTTTGGAAACTCTTTGTTCAGGTCCTTCAATCAATATGTTTCCATCTTTGTCAAATTGTGGAAGTTGCTTTTTTTCAGCAGAGCCATGCGTGCTTGGTTCCACATTGAAGGCTTCCGCCCCAGTGTTTGTATGAATTTTTTGTTGTGCCAAATCTAATATGTTTTGTTCTAGGGGTGCATCACTAGACACATTGTGTGACTCTTTGCTTTTTTCATCTAACAAATTTGGAGTAAGATCGTACTTGATCAAATCATCTACAGTGGGCAGTGGTTTGGCAACTTGCAAAGATTCCGCATTTGCAAGAGTCAGTGTAGGTGTTGTGGACTTCTTTGTTGGCTTTCTTCTTTTGTTTTTGCTTTCCCTTTTCCTTATTTGCTCAGCCCAATACTCGTGGTCTTTAACTTCCATTAGCGGAGTCATCCTCCAATCACAACTCAGCTGTGTCAACACAAGCTCGTCTTCCTGAAACTTGATTTTGTTCCTCTGCTGCAGTAGCAATCTTTTTTGCTTGTTGAAATCCTCCAATTCCTTGAAACGATTCAAACTTTGCAAATTGAGTTTTTCTGTCTCTTTAGCCTCTCTCAATCTGTCTTCTTGGGTTAATACATAAACATGTTTTCTCTCGTTCAAGTGTTTCAATCTTTCGTGCAACTCTTTTCTAGCCTTTTCAGCTTCTTGTAAGTTCTTGTAGACTTTTAGCTTATTAGCCACAACGGACTTTCTGGATGATGTTCTTCTCTCTTCTGATAAAAGGTTTTCTGGATTTAGTAGTTCCTCTGAAAATTTTTTCCTTTTGTTCAGTCCTTCCTGGTTAAGCTCAAGAGAAGCCGTCAAAGTCGTTGCCTTTCTTTTACGTAAAATGGGAACGGCATTTTTGGATCCACTTGTCAATGTACCAGCTGCTACTTGTTGTTGAGTTTTTCTCTTTTTCCTCTTTTTTTCCTCTTCTTGTAATGCTTTTTCGCCGGCTTCTTCGTCACTGGAACCACTTCCCTCGTCATCGTCTGTAAAATAGTCGTCTTCGTTCTCTTTTACATTGATAGAAAAATCCTGATCTTCGGTGTCTTCTTGACCTTGAAACAACAAGTTCACCAAGTCGTCGTTGTCTTCTCCATCGATTTCAGCACCAAAACTGGTCTGTAGTGATTTGGTGGATTCGGTCAGTAACTTTTCTTGCTCGATAAGTTTCTGTAATTTGTTACCGGCATTTGCTCTTTTGCTTCTTGATTCTGCCATTTTGATCTTATGACTGAACAAAACACTATGACTGAACAAAAAACTTTAGAATATTATTGGTTTTGCGCTGGTTTTTGTTTGGTGTTTTCCAGATTTGGTTCAATCATCTCGTTTAATCATTGAAAGGGTAGTTGTGCATGTGTAGATATTTTGCTAAAAAATTGAATTAATACGCGAAAAAAAAAAAAAAAAAAATAAATTTGAAATTAGGAAAATTTGAAATTAAGGTGACATTTTAAATGGAAATTGACAATTTTTGTTAGCAGCAAAAAAAAAAAAAGCAGCACCAAAAACACCAAAATCCAGCTTTAAACTATAAGGAAAATGCTAAGATCTTCTGTCAAAAAGCTTTTGAGCAAACATGTTTGCAGACTAGAATCGACAATATCGTCACAGGCACCGAAATTCAATCCTGAGCTGCTGAACAACACTATTCCCACACATGAGCAGAAATTCAATCCTGAGTTGTTGAATAACTTGAACCAGGTTGATTCAACAAAAAATATTCACACTGCACACAATGGCGAAAAGAAGATGAACAGCGATGAACAGCTGCACTTTGAGCAATTAGCGCCAACGTGGTGGGACTCCAAGGGGTCTCAGAGAATTTTGCATTTGATGAATTTGCAACGGCTTGATTTTATCAACGATGTCATACAATCTCACAAAGTGTCTTTACCGTCAACCGTTTCCGGTGCCGATCTTTACGTTCCCAAGTTTAACATTGATGTTTTCCCAAATGAGATTCAAAAAAACATCAACAATGAGTTGAATACTGCCATTTACGAGGAGTTGGGGAGCACTGGTGGGATGTCTGTTTTGGATATTGGATGTGGGGGTGGTTTGCTAAGCGAAAGTATGGCTCGGTTGCCGTTTGTGAAAAGTGTTGAAGGGATTGACATGACGCCAGGGGTGATTGAGGTTGCTGACAGACACAAGACTTTGGATCCGATGTTGCAAGGGAAGCTGAGTTACGAGTTGTGTTCTTTATCAGAAAAAGCGGCCCAGAGCCAGTACAAGAAGTACGATATTGTGACGATGTTTGAGATGTTGGAACACGTTGACTCTCCAAGGGAAATATTGAGTGAGGCATGGGACAGGGTGGAAGACAATGGAGGCATACTTTTTGTCAGCACGATCAACAGGGACTTGATTTCTTGGTTCACGACTATTTTCATGGCTGAGCAAGTGCTGAAAGTTGTACCAAAAGGCACACACCACTTGTCCAAGTACATCAACTGCAAGGAGATTGAGTCGTGGTTTGAAGAGTCGTTTCCCTTTGAACACAAGATCTTGAATACCAAGGGCACGATGTATGTGCCGAGCCAAGGATGGTTCACGCATTCGTGCAAAGACATTGGCAATTACTGCATGGCCATTCAAAAAACGGTAGTCAAATGATACTACACCGACCTTTGATGCAGCAAACACTACTTAACGAGCGATGCCGAGTTTATAACCCAGCACACCAAACACTACCACACGAGTGATTTCGAGTGTCCAAGCATGCCTGAGTTGAAGTACACTGAAATTCCACGTTTGTAAAGCATACATATTTTTTTTTTACCGCTGCAGAGAGTGAGCGTATGTGGTTTCCTAACTGTAAGCTTGTGTAGTGGTGAGTTATCTTTCACAATGCTTTAATTTGAAGGTGTATATTGTATATAGTTATAAAGCGTATTTAGATCTGACAATGGTAAAAGCTGGAGCTAGCAACGCTACAGAATGGAAAAGTTTTAGGACCAGAGTTGCATCTTCAGGTGAAAGCATGTTGAAATTCCACGTTTATATAACATGCATCTTTATTTTTATTTTTACCGCTGCAGCGAGTAAGAGTACCCCATATCCTTGCTGTAGCTACATTTACTGTGTTTGTACTAATGAAACAAGTGAAAGCACTTGGTATCTTAGCTGTAAGTGTGTTCAATAACTGTTGGTGCAGTAGTTTATAAACTCGTTATCACTCACATAGTAGTGTTTGGTGTAGTAGTGTTTGGTGTAGTAGTGTTTGGTGTAGTAGTTTTTGGTGGTTTATTTCTCCTGTAATAGTGTTTGATGCTCTTTTTCATCCACTTCATCCACAAATTTTGGCATTGCATTATTTAAATAATCTGCATTTACACCAATTGTATTTTCTCCATCCAATCCAACATTTTGAATTTCTTGAGCACTCACTGGATCAAAATCAGACTCTTCATCCATCAATGCATCCAATTCATCATCCAATTCATCTTCATCCATTTCCAATCCATTTTCCCCATTATCAAATCCTTGATTCAACACACTTTGCAACTCTTCACTTTGTTCCATTAAATCTGCCATTTCATCTTGCATTTCTTGCAATTTATCAACATCAATTTTTTTAAACTGTTTTTGCATTAATTTATGTTGTTGTTGCATTGTTTGTAATGTAAGACAATTGTTCATCAAGTTATCTGTTGCAAGTTGTTGTTTTGTTGTTGACCAAATTTGTGTTTCTAATTGATCCACTATAGTTTCCAAATTTTTCCGTTTATTTAATAATTTCAAACATTTTCTTTTCAAAATTTGATTTGAAGGTTGTTTTTTTAACCGTACATTTAACATTTTTAATTCAGAATTAATTGTAGTAATTTCCACATTATATGTATTGATTTTATTTTGTAAATTTTTTTGTAAATCATTTATTTGATTGTTTGAATCAGTTAATAATTCAGCTTCACTTTTTTTGTTACTAGTTCCAAACAACCTATTCATTTTGTTGTGTGTGTGTTGTGTGTGTGTGTGTGTGTGTGTGTGTGTGTGTGTGTTGGGTGTGTTGGATGTGTTTTGAGTCCGTTGAATGTTTATTATTAATATCTTATTCTTATCACTGATACCTGGAAAATAGTATATTTTGTCTTGTCTTGGTGATACTGTTAATAATACTAATACTAATACTAATAATACTAAAAATAATAATAACTTGTATATGTACCCGGGTAATCAAATTACTTTTATACACTCACGTGACTAGTATACTCACGTGATTTTGTTAACTCTTTTTT
>LPNM01000012.1:99290-114499 GCA_001747045.1 Hanseniaspora osmophila | reverse complement strand
TTTCATTATGTGATACCCGCATAGTACCAAGATTTATTGTCATCACCCAAACAATTCAATCTTCATTACAATTAACAATACAATATTCAATACAATCTTTGTTACCTATAACAATTTCAACAAGACACGTAATCATCACCATTACTACTACTGCTAATAATAATTAATCTATCATACCCGATTATTCATTTGATGTCATGTGAAAATATGCTCTATTTGCTATGACGAGAGTGACTACCACTGCTATTAGTACTACTACTACTGTTATTAGTATTACTATAAATTCATATATATATATATATTTACATATATACACACACCCATACATCACATACATCACATACACCACTTTTTTTTTCTTATATATATATTTATATATTTATATTTAATTATTTGTACATAGAACTTACTGTAATGATATAATACTAACTATTATTATTAGTATTAGTATTAGTACTAAATACAAAATACTTTCCCAATCAGTATTAAATTTTCCATTTACTTTTTTTTTTCTCCTTTTAATTTTTTAATCTTGATTGTATTTCATTTTAGTAGTTTGTTATGTTTGTTATGTTTGTAGTTTGTTATGTTTGTAGTTTGTAGTTTGTTATATTATAGTAGTTTGTTATATTATAGTAGTTTGTTATATTATAGTAGTTTGTTTAGTCCGATATATTTTATCTTACTTTTATATTTTTAACTTGATAGTTAATATTAAATATACATAATTAAATCATTAACCCACTTAATTTATCATTATATTAAAATATTATAATAGTTAAATCATTACATTAATTAAATTGATTAATCATTGATTTAATTGAGGGGTAGATATACGTGTTCGTTTTATATATATTATATATTATATTTGATTAAGAGATGGATATTTATGTATATATAAAGTACATATTGAATTTTTGAATTATTTTATTATTTTCATTCTTTAATAATAATATAGTTATTGTTGGTAATTAATAATAATAAAAAAAAAAAACAACAATACAAAACATCAAGTCCAAGACCAAAAAAAGAAGCATGACTAACCGAGACATGGACAGTCATAATGGAAGTGTAAATGTGCATGGTTCAAACAATAATGATGATAATATCAGTAATAACAATGATAATACCAGTTTCATAACAAATGATGGTAAAGCCATGTTTACAAGTGATGGGAATAATATGGATTTTGAAGAATATATGATGACAGGAGAAATGTCTACTAAAAATAATAAATCTAAGAATAATAAATCTAATAATAATATCAATATCAATACCAACATTGATAGTAATACCAAATCATTGAGTAGTAAAGATCTTGTTGAAGTGACAAGTAATATCAATGATTCTTCTGAAAATATACATCCAATGAATGATGAAGATGATACTTCTGTTATGATCACTTTTGATCAAGGAATGTCTCCGTTTGTACTTACATTAACATTTGTTGCTTCTATTTCAGGATTTATGTTTGGGTATGATACAGGTTATATTTCCACAGCATTGATTTCAATTGGTACTGATTTAGATCATCATACATTGACATATGGTGATAAAGAACTTATTACATCTGCTACTTCATTAGGTGCATTAATTACTGCATTGATGGCAGGTACATTTGCTGATATGTTTGGTAGAAGAAAATGTATTATGTTTTCTAATTTTTTATTTGTTATTGGAGCTATTTTACAAATTGCTGCATTTTCAGTTTGGCAAATGATTATTGGTAGATTTATTATGGGTTTTGGTGTTGGAATTGGTTCCTTAATTTCTCCATTATTTATTAGTGAAATTGCACCTAAAATGGTTAGAGGAAGATTAACAGTTATAAATTCTTTATGGTTAACAGGAGGTCAATTGATTGCATATGGTATTGGTGCAGGATTAAATAAAGTTGATAATGGATGGAGAGGAATGGTTGGAATATCAATGTTTCCAAGTATTTTACAATTTTTAATGTTTTTAAAATTACCAGATACACCAAGATATTATGTTATGATTAATGATTTAGAAAATGCAAGAAAAGTTTTAAGTAAATCTTATACAAATGCTACACCAGATTTAATTGAACAAAAAATTAAAGAATTGATCAATTTAAATAATACAATTCCAGGTGAAAAAATTTATCAAAGAGTTTGGTATACAATCAAAAAAATTCATACAATTCCATCTAATTTTAGAGCATTAATTATTGCATGTGCTTTACAAGGAATTCAACAATTTACAGGATGGAATGCATTAATGTATTTTAGTGGAACTATTTTCGAAAATGTTGGAATTAAAAATTCAGCAGCAGTTTCAATAATTATTGCTGGAACAAATTTTATTTTCACTATTGTTGCATATTTGGTTATTGATCGTATTGGTCGGAGATTTATTTTGCTTATTTCAATTCCAATAATGGTTGTGTTTCTTGTTGTTTGTGCAATTGCTTTCCATTTTATTGGAATGACTTTTGTTGGAAATGATGTTCATGTAAAACAAAGCGGACTTTCCGCATGGGGAATTGTGATTATTGTAAGTATGATTGGATTTGCAGCAAGTTACGCATGTGGAATTGGTACAGTTCCATGGCAACAAAGTGAATTGTTCCCACAAGACGTGAGAGGAATTGGAACATCATATTCAACAGCAGTCAATTGGGCCGGTTCCTTAACCATCTCATCAACTTTTTTGACCATGTTGAAAAACATCACACCAACAGGAACTTTTGTGCTATTTGCAGCAATTTGTGTTGTTGCATTTTTCTTTGTTTGGTTTTGTTATCCAGAATTGTCAGGATTGGCTTTGGAAGAAGTACAATTGGTATTGACTGGTGGATTCCAAATTAAAGCTTCAAAAGAATTGGCAAGAAAAAGAAAAATTGAAGTGGCTTTGCATAACGAAAAGGCAAAGAGAAGAGATGAAATGGGTGTGGTGGAAATGAAATGGGATGACAAGGAAAGAGCATGGGGAGGTGTCAACGAACACTAATGCGAATATTACGAGCTCAGCGAGTGACGTGCGTGATGTGCGTGATGTGCGTGATGTGTATTTTATGAATTTCATGAATTTTGTGAGTTTTGTGAGCGTCGCATTCTCATTACCACTGCGCGATTTGCTCGCAGTGTAAGTGCTTCATTCCTACTCCGCATTCTGTTAGACTGTTATTTTATTGATAAACCACAAGTTTTGTGGATATATAAAATTGGGTACTTGCTATATATTTAAAGCTATAAAAGTTGTATTTTTTTTGGAAAGTATTTTTTTTTTGTACCACTACTAGCGCCAAAGATACTTACTCTTATGGGTATCCAGATCGCTCTCATCCTTTTGTCACGGTAATTTTGATGCTAGTATGCAGGTTTTGTGTTTCGCACTTGCTATATTAAGAGCCACAAAGTCTTTTGTAAATATTTTACATTGCAAGTGCTCAAGAAATAACAAACGTCATGCTACGCAAAACGAGTTATTGCTGCAATTGCTAGTGAACTAATTGTATATTTGCAACTCATGCCAAGTGGTGTAGCAGGTAGTGTGTCCATCACAAAAATCACACTCTTATCATCTCTACTGGACATCTTTTGATAAGGAGTGTTGTTTTAAGATTTAAAAAATCAGAAATTGGACATTACTACAAAAAGCTGCAGTTGTGCATATAATGGCATGATGATTGGAGCAGCTTAGCTACTATCTCTAGATTCACTTGTCGTTGCGTAAGCCAAAGGTTCATGTTACCACTCTCAGTACCATTGGCTCAAGACGAACTATGACTTTTATCACATGTAACGCAAGAAAAAAAGAGAACAAAATTTTGCCATGTCCTGTAATATTTTTGCGAGAAAATTTCTTCGAGTGCAAGCAAAAAATAGCGCAAATGAAAGAAAGTGCCCAACAGATCAACCTTTATTGCAACTTGCTTTTTTTGAAGTGGTTTCCAGCCATTGTTGGTTTCCAAGTATAAAGACTTTATGTTTTGGGTAAAAGTCAGTCATAAAGTCAGTGTGTGTGTGTGTGTGCAAATAGTGGATTTTTCTACAAAATTCTCGCTTTTTAGTAAAATCTTTAATTAATCAACACTCCCAACCAATCATTGCCAGCGGAAACTAGTTGTCAAACTTGATCACGTGCTGCCCACTTTATGTCTTTTGTTTGCTTAAATCGTTTTGTTCCTGACTTGCTGAACCTTGAAAAAACCGGATAACAGGGGGAGGGTTTCCGTTTCGGTATTGAACTCGATTAAGGGAGATACTTGATTATCTGTATATAAACACATACAATTTTCTGTTGCCACTGATTACCCACTTTAGTCAATAAAACAAAAACTATATCATCAAGTAATCAAGCAAAAAAAGATGAGCATGTTCAAGTCTTTGCAAAACGCTCCTAGGGTCATTTCTGTCTTTACAAAAACACCTACCAACTCTGCCTTATTAAACAGCATCACTGCTGCATCGAACAAGCTGAGCAAAAACTATCAGCTTGAAATTCACACCAAATTTCCAACCTACGACCAGTTACAATTTTTAAATAATTGCAAGCCACACTCAATTTTACAGTCAGCAATTCCATTTTTGAAAACCAGCTCCGTGGCCAACTTTTCCAAAGATGAAGCAAAGCTCTTATCAAGCAAAGAGCTACAAGATATTGCAGACAAAAAATACTGGTTTGGCAACAAAGAGTTTTGGGTCGACTGGGAAAACCAAAAGTTGGGAGACAACATGACAAATTTCCCAAAGGCATGAAACCCCTTTGATTGAGCTCAATACGGGCACTGAGGAGTGAGTCAGATACGAATTAGACCTTTTCAAATTTGATAAATACCTTTATATCTCATAAATATACATTAAAAGATTTCATATATACAACAAAAAAATTTATACGGAAAAATTCTATTTTAAATAACATTGATCCTTTTTAAAACATAGTTCTGAGCCAAAGTCTGAATACTCAATTTAATTCCGTTTTCTATCCAGTCTCTCACCCATTCACCTGGCTCGATATTCTCCAAAAATTCATCTTTCATGATCCATCTGGCCCATTGAATAGGGAATCCTTGAGATCTCACCAAAATGGTGACATCGTTAGTAATGTCTTTCAATATAAAGGTCAATGAAAAATTCCCGGCCTGGTTGGAATCTACAATCAATAAGTCACTCTCTTCAGTAGCCGTTGCAGTTTCAGGAACAGCCACGGGAAGAATCGAAATGAAAACATCGCTCACCTCGCCTTCTTGCTCGTCTTCACTATCATCATCATCATCATCATCTTCTTCTTCTTCTTTCTCCTCATCATCTTTTTCATGTTCCTCGTCATTACCATCTTTTGTTTTGTTTGCCTCTTTTGAAGCTTGTTTTTTGTGCTGCAAAGATTCGTATCTTTTGATCGCATCTTCTAAATTGGCCATGCACAATTTTTCACCATCGGTGATCTTACCATTGAAAAACTGGAAATCCAGGTTTTTCCCCATTCCGTTTGCACTACGTGTGCTCTCTCCTTCCTTTTCATTAGTGATACTTGGTTGAATAGATTTATGGGTTTCTTTGAAAGTAGGCTCATCAACAGTGATTTTCACTCCATCTTGAACCTGAGAAGACAACACATCATAGAAAATGTCATCAATCAATGAACTGAACTTCCAGTTGATAATATCGTGGTTCACGTGTATCTTCAACACTTCTGATGTTTCACCAACAATGATCTTGCTCAAGTTTTTGGCTATCCCGCTCACAACATTCTTCCCACTGTTTTCCATCAAGTTTTTATACTCTTTTATATGTTCTTCTTTTGTTAAAGTGTCTTGGATATGCTGCTTGGTTTGGTTGAACAAATTGCCCACAAATTGGGTTTGTGAACTCTTGTTCCACCATGATGTGAACGATGTGATCGGGTCATTCAATGGAGTCAACTCGGCTTCTGGCGTTTCGTAGCCCGCTTTGTTCTCTTGTGCAATTGGTGCTGCTGTTATTTCCGCATCTTGTTTCGTTTCACTCACTTGACTTTGAGCAATATTTTTGTCTTCAGAAGTGGTATTGACTGCCATGGTTTCTTTGACATCATCTTTTGAAGGAGTTGCTTCTTTGTTCTTGGTATTTGTTGAAGCACTTTTTTTGAAAGAGGCCTTTGGAGGATTAATGTTTTTGGACGTCTGTTCCAATTGATCCAAAAAATCTAAAACATTTTCAGAGTTGCTGTCAGTGTTTGTAATGTTTGGTGTGGCGCTGGTGTTGCTACCAGTATTAGCTGTTGTCGTGGCGTGATCTGGTAACGAGTCTAAAAAGTCCAATACTTCTTTTTCTTGATTGCTCATGGTGGAATTTTAGCGTGTAAAGCTCTTAGGTGGCTGTATTCGTGTGCTTTTTAAACCTCGCTGAGGGCGATAATGCTATATTGAAATTTTATTAGATTGGCTCTAATATTTAATCACAATACCATCTATCTTTGGAAACATTTCCATTTAGATTGCCAGTTGATTTCCGTCATTGTAGGGTTGTTGGAGATTGGGAAACTGTAAAATTGGAGAGAAAAAAAAATTAAAAAAAAAAAAAAAAGGTTCTCTTCGTGTCAAATGACAGTCTATCTTTTCTTTGGTCGCGTGACTGAGAAGAAATAAATTAGATCTGGAAAATCTCAGGCGTCGTTTCTTTTTTGTGGCTTTCCAAAAGGTCAGCTTTTAAAAATTGTCCGATACAAAGTCATCGATTGACAGTTGTTTCTGTAGACAAGCAATCTATAAAATTGAAAAAGAGTAACTGAAAACCACCACCCGTTTGACCAGATTATTACAATGCCATCCAAAAACTCCATCAACAGACCAAAGGACACTACGCATCAAGCTAGAAAGATAAGACAGATTTCCAAAAAAAGACAGCAAAGAGAACAAAAAGGTTTGTTTGCTCCAAGCAGATCGAGTGACTCCTCTAAGTCTGGCCAAGCCTACTCCGAATCCTATGATTTGTACAAAGGTGAATACTCTAGAGATGCTGGAAATGCAGTGACCAACAAAACGCTGTCAAAGAAAAGAGCCCAAAAAATTGAAAGAAACTTGAGATATGCTGAACAGAGAAAATTGATGATCGATTTGGAAAAAAATGCAGAAGACTCTGGTATGGCTGTGGATAGTGTGAACACTCCTTCCTCCAGTGCGCTTGCCAAACAAAGCAAGAAAAAAGAATCAGAGTTAGAAAGAATCAGATCCAGCATGTGGGAAGCCATTGAAGAACAGAAGAGTGCGGGCTTGTTGCTGCAAAATGGAACCGGAACTACTTTGGGTGGACAGCACTTTCCTTAAATGGGGTTTATTGCACCATGTGTTAAAATATATGCTCAACAAAAACTGTGAAAACGCATTATGAGTAAATCCTTATTTTGATGTGTTTATATATATACATATATATATATATATTATAGTTATGTAAACCGAGGAGCTCTCGGACAATTTGTACATTAATCTTTAATTCCTCTAGCTTCTAGATTGTCATCAACTTCTTTTCTCAAATAAGAAATAACTTCGCTAGGTTTTTCTGCTTTGAAAACACTGGTACCAGCAACAATGACATTGGCACCTGCAGTGGCAGCATCTCCAATGGTTTCTTTACCCAAACCACCGTCAACTTGAATGTTCAAATTTGGGAACTTGTTTCTCAAATGTTCAACTTTTGGCATCATATCTTTCATGAATTTTTGTCCACCAAACCCTGGTTCCACAGTCATAATCAAACACATATCTAGTAGAGGAGCCAGTTCGTACAAAACTTCAACGTCTGTACCTGGCTTGATAGCACAACCTGCTTTCAGACCACAGGACTTGATCAGCTTAATCAACTCTTTTGGATTTTTAGTGGTTTCGTAATGGAAAGTAAATTGGTCAATGCCAATATCTGCAAATTTTTGAACCCATTTTTCTGGGTTTTCAATCATCATGTGGCAATCGAAAAAGCATCTTGATGATGGAATTTTTTTTCTCAAAGACTCAATCACTGGCAGCCCTAAAGAAATGTTTGGAACAAAATGACCGTCCATGACGTCAAGGTGTAGCCAGTCAGCACCACCGTCAATGACTTTATTACATTGACAACCCAATTCTGTGAAATCTGAAGCTAGAATACTTGGAGCGATATGAGATTTGACCATTGTTGTTGTTTATTGGATGTTGGCTTTTCCTGTTTATCGCTTAGAGCAAAATATTATGTACAATACCCAGGGCAAAACGTTGCACTTAAACCTAAAAGAGTACACAAGTGGCTAAATTAATTTCGTAAACGGAGAGAGTGTTTTCCGTTGCAATGAGAAGCTTTCAATCTTTTTTCGTTCAAAGTAAACATCACATGACGCGGAACACTTATCTCCTTTTATCTTTTGAAATTATTGCATAATTACAAATGCTTCAAAAGCCAAATTTATCATTTACTTTGTAGATATACATGTTATATACTTTGAGCAAGGTTCACTTATTCGCTCACTTTATAAAAACTGATTTCTTGGTTCCAAACTACTGTCCATTTGATCAGCATTTGCTCTGCCATTCTCACCTATTTCATTAGCCATTTGGATTTCCTGCTCCAACTCTTGTTCCGCTGGGTTTTCTGCTGAGGGAGCACAGCAACAAGACGCTTTTTTAGGTTTGCTTTTAATGCTCATTCTGTCTTCGGGAAGAGTGGTGGTTTCAGACGCATTTGAAGTGTCTTCCTTTTGGAATATATTAGTTTTCGCATCGGTTTCATCTAAACGAGCATCGCTATCTTCGCTGTCGTCCCCACATGCACAATCATCTAATTTATCCGAGTCGTCACATTTTTTCAATGCCCTTAGTCTTCTTTCTCTTAAAACAATGATTTTGATTCTGTTCACTGCTACTTCAAACAAACTCAACCCCAAGACAACAGCAAAAACATATGTCAAGATAAAAGTCATAGAAACCAACATCAGACAGTAAACTAACAAAGTAGACCAAAACAACAGCACAAGTCTGACTGTATCTTGCAAAAAAGTTCTTGCGCTTGGAACAAAAAATTCCATGATTCTGTTGTTACGATGTTTAGCTGCTAAAAGTTGTTGTTCTTCTGTAATATTTTCATTGGTTTTCGCAGCCCATGTAAGTTCCAAGTACCATAAAACAAACCCGGTTAATTTATACACTAAAGTAGTAGCCAAAATCAAGCAAAATATACCAAATGCCTGCGCTTCTGTGTGAGCTTGCAAGTGCTTGAACAAAACTGGGTAGTGCAAGTAGTTGCTGGTCAAGTATGTGTTCATGTTCATGTCCATGTCCATCGACATCATCATGGTGACTGTGGTTTGTGCCGAGGATGATGTGGCTGTTGCGTCCATCGCGCTTGAAGTGGTTCCCATATTCATATTCATTTCGTCTGTCTGTTTCTTGCCTATGAGTAAGTGGTTGTGGTTTCTGTGCGCTTATTTGTTGCTTTTTTTTTTTTTTGTCTTGATGATTTCCAACTTTAATACTAACTTTGAAATTACTTTGTCATAAGCAATGCCCGATATTTATATCTTTTCGTGAACCCCATTTGAAATTCATCAAAGTTTGCTCCTTTGTGTTTTTATTCCATATATCTTGCTCTTGCCTTTGGTGATTTGCGCTAATTGTGTCATAATTTCAAAAAAAATCCACCCAAATTTCTAAATTGGTTTTATTTTTTTTTTATTTGCGCGCTTACCATTGGGGCTCATTAAGCTTCGAATTTGCTCATCTTGTGAGCGTTTTTCTTGACCATGTTGAATATATTGCGCATTTTCATAGTTACTGTCACGTGATACTGATAGTAGCATAAAACATGTTTATTTTGTGTCACACCCATATGTTTTCTTTTTCTGAGAGGTATTTTGACTTGAGTGACTGACAAAATCTAAAAAAGTAAACATCTTGAGCCAATCTAACCAAAGGCAGGAACTTAGTTTTGCAGTGTTTTTACTTTATTTATGTTAATACCAAGTGTTTTCACTTTTATTTGTCTATAAAACAGTTACACACATTCACCGCTTACTGTAGCGATCGAGTATTTGTTTGCGCTCTTGTAAGTGCTGCTTTACCAAAGCCTTTTGTAATTCAAAATTTTGACTTTCAAACCGCAACTTCATCAAAGAGTAGTAAAGAAAAGACGAAATGGTCAAGCATTTCCATTCAGAAGGAAGTATTTGCAACACTTGAACACATAGCTCCGTGTTTTTGGTGGCTGTTTGATAATTGGATTCCATAAATCTCAAAGCCACCGTGCTACCGGACTGATTAAGGCCCAAATAGCTTTTCAGTATTTTAACAAAATTAGCTTGATTTATAAAGAACAAGTTTATGCTTTCAAAATCGTTCAACATCAATAGCAGTTCAAAAGTTTCCTTCTCGCCCATTTTCTGTATCACCTCTGATAACTCATCAAATACAAGAAAAATTAAAGGAACATCCTCCTTGAATTTGGTGAAAAATACTGTCAAACAACTTTCTGCTTCACTGCTATTGTGCTCTTTTTGGGCCATGCTGCGAAGTTTGCCCTTCAACTTTATTAGTTTTTCAGCAACAACAGCTTCATCAGACTGGACTTCAATCTCAAAACTCAATCTTTCTCTTAAATAACTACCAAACGAAGGCTTCTTCCCATACCCAAGGTCTGCGATATAAGACGACTGCCACTGGTTCAAGATATCAAGGAGGCCTTGATTCATTAGCAAATCATTCACCTGGGCAATATAGTAATCCAACAAAAGAGCAGAATCTTTGGTTGCATCATCACCAGTTGTCATAATTTGGTACTCTAAAAACTCAATTTTCAAATTGACATCATTGATTTGCTCTAGTAGTTCATGAAAATTCAAAGATTCTTTTTTGATAATCTCACATAATTTTGGTACAACAGTTGCAAAATTCTGGTTTTTGTCTTTGAGTATTTTGTGAATGACGGTGGTCTTCAAATTCTCGCTTTTGATGTTGTCGTATTGATCAAAGAAAAAGGTTTTTGCTTCCGAAATGTTACTCTCGTCTAACAAAAATTGCAAATATTCATCATATTCCTTTGTTTGTAAAAATATTTGTTTAATGGCGTCTTTGAATTTTTGAGAGTGCTTTTTGTTTTTTTCGTGTTTCGCAGCATCACGCAAAAGCTCAAGAATCTCCTTTTCAAAATGTGTTAGATCAAGTACACCAACGTTCAATTGGGTTTCAATCTTCTCGCATTCCGCAATCCAACAGTTGACATAGGACATTGTGATTGTTTTGTTGACATTACTTCCATCTTTGAGGTCAATTAGCAAATGGACGTTTGCCTCTTCACTAAAGTATACCAACGCTCGCTCCATGAAATCTACAATAGAATCTATTTTGTTTGTGAACTTTAAAATCTTGAGTTTTTTGATTTTACCTAGTAGCCCATTGAAAACCCACAAATCACCATAAACATGGAAATCTAGCATGTAATAAAGTAATCGCAAATCTACATCCATGCATCTTTGCAAAAACTTGTCCATCAAAGTGCTGTCAATCTTCCCGCAATGTAGAAGCAAAAGTACAAGATAAAAAGTCTCGATATAGGAGGTTTGCAATTTTTCAAACTCCGTTTCTTTAGCTTTGGCAGTTCTCACTTCAGTCGTTTCAAAATATCGCTCGCATTTCTTAATGCTCGACTCTTCAAAATCTCTAAAACTTAAAAAGATCGGAGGTTGTGCAACCAACTTTATGCTTTCATTATCAAATGCAAGTAGGTTTGTTTTCGACTCGTACGTACTCTTTACGTACATATTTTCTTGGTCTTTTCTAACGGATACAGAAGAACTTGAAGCAGTCTTGCACGTTTCATCTGTAGGAACGAGTCTTAGTATCTCCACCACCAAATTGATCTCTGCCTCGTCATCAGACAAAACTTTCAACTCTTCATCAGCCTTGTAGAAGTTCGGCAGCTCAAGACTTTGCAAAAATTTAGCTTCTTCTTTACCTAACTGAAACACATCAACTTGCTGTTCAAATTGGAAAAACAAAAATAATCCCTGAACAACAACATTTGAAGGATATCCGCGCTCTAAGACAATAGTGCCATTGGTGATGTTCCCATCATGATCTATGATCAATGCCATGCTAGGTTCTGTAGGCAAAGAACCACACACAATCACAAAACCTGTGTCAGAAACAACCGCCGCAACAGGTTCCCATGTTTCGTCAGGATGTGGTGTTTCGAAAGCTTTGAATAAAGGAATGTGCTCAGGTCGCGATCTCTTGGTTTGGTCACCCCTAATAACTGCTGGCTTAATAAGCTCAAAATTGCCATCTTTGGTAACGGTTAATACTGTGTTTTTTTGTCGATAAAACTTTCGGACGTTTTTCAAAACATTGTTAGTTGCTTCGATGTTTTTTTCTTTGGTAATGTTGTACACCCTTCCTTGATTGTTTATATCAATGAATACAAGCTCCGTGTCTTTGGTCACAGAATGCAAAGATATTTCTTTTATGTTGTGTATCTGGTTTTGTTCCTGAACTAGCTGGAATTCCGGCAATTCATAAAGTAGTACTTGATTGGTGGTAGTGAGTATCAGGGCTCTTGCAATTGATCTTATAGCATGTATACTTTTGATTCCCAAATTGGAGGCGCTTGCTCCAACTGAAGCTTTTGAAATCAAAACATACTCTGCAGGGCCAATCTCCATGTAGTGGAAAAGATCTCCATTTGTTGTTCCGATGTAAATATTTTTTTCAAAAAGCGCCACTGCAGAAAACTGAAACCCACTGGGCAGATCTTTAATTAAAGAGCAAACTTTGAACATCAAACGCTTACTTCTTTTTGGGAAGATCTGGGTATATTGCTCTTGGTATCTCCTTTTATTTGTTTTATACGTGTCTTGTTTGTTGTCATAGTGGCTTTGCCTTTTGTAAGGGTTCTGCCGTGCTACAAAAAAAAAAAAATAAAAAAAATACACACGATATAATTTAGGTGATTTTTTTAAGACAAGCAATAAGCGACATGATATCAGAAATAGTGTTGATTTGAAAATTTTGAATAAAAGTGTGTAGTGTACAGAAAATTAATCGTTTATATAAAAGGTCAATCATGAATAACATATTCATACATACTGCTTGAGCTGCACCATCAGGCCATTAGTTTCAGTAGCAATTGACGCCCTTTGTTTTCAGAGTCTTCCTTTACAAGATTTTTTTTGACAGACTTCAAGTCTTTAATGAAGTCGGCACCTTCTGGTTTATCCTGCAAAGTTTCGAACAAGGCCACCACAATAAAAGAACTGTTGGGGTTATTGCACCAAGCTTCCAAGTTGGTTATGTCAATGATATTATCGTATAGTTGAACGGCAAATTCTGGACCTAGACCTTTAACGTGATGCAAAGGAATCATTTTCTTTTCTTTTGGATTCCATTTACCACCTTGAATCAATGACTTCAAGAATCTTGAACAAAACGGAATGTTGATTGGATGCTCATCTTCCATGATATCCCCCTTGAAAAAAGTCATGCTGGTTTGCAAACATTCGTTGTATAATGAGACGTCTTTCTCACCCAAGTTGGAATAAACATCGTCGTTGACAAGCAATTCGGTCACGAATTGAGCCCCAACATTTTCGCACAAAATCATTTGATAGTGTTCGTTGTAGGTGGCTAGCATGACTGGAGCAAATTTGCTCAAAAGCTCAAATCTTCTTTGATCAAATGGTTTTTTGGAAGTGGTTTTGGAAAGTTCAATGTATTTTTCCAAATCTTTTTTGATAATTGGTGAAAAATATCTACCACTCAACCCTAGCAATAAGTACAAGAAAGGTCTTCTGGCAAATTTGTCAACAACAAACTCCTGTAGTTTTTCTTTCAGTAACGGACTGAAAGTTTTGCCCATTAAAACCGTGTCATCAACACACATTAGCAAAGTAATGAAAACGTTATTACCGTGTTCGTTCTTGATTAAGTTTTCTGCATGATCTTTCAACGTTCTCAAGATGTTTTTTCTTTCCTTGGCATTGGCTCTGGCAATCAAAGTACAGGCAACGTCACTCCCCTCAGGGGTGTGCACCAATTCTGCAAAGTGCTCGGTCATCAGTTCGATGAATTCCGAGATCTCTTTATCGTCAGCAATGTTAACATATTCTCTCATTGCTGCATGCAAAATCTGGAAACCTGCAGATCCTTTTTCCACAGAAGCAGTGATGGTACCAATCAAGTTTTTCGCAATAATGTTTCTTTTTTCAACACTGGTTGCGCAAACTTCTTGCACTGTCAAGTTTTTGTGCTCGTTTGCAAAAACAGCATATTCAGAGCCCCAAAACTCTCTAATCATTTGGTTTCTTTGATCTTGGCTGGCATATAAAACGTACAAATCTTCAACAACGTATGCACCCTCTTTGTGTCTCATCAATTTTCTCAAGTTCCCGTGCAATTCATCAATGATAATTTGTCTCGATTGTTTGGAACCATAGTGGAGTAATTTGACCATCAAATACTTACCATAAGATGAAGTAGCCAAAGCATAATACTTGCCTTTCAATGATTCAATGATCTTTTCTCTTCTTTCTTTAGAAGAATATTTGACCAATGTTTGAACAATTCTAGAGGCATCGTGTTTCATCACCATGTCTCCGATTCTGTCCTTGGACAGTTCCCAAATTTCATTGCTTAATTTTTCTCTCATACTTTTGTGAACCTTGGTATTTTGAACCCTTAGCTTTTCCCATAGGTTTTTGATTTGGGAAATTTCTTCACCACTGGACCTTTTCAATTTTCTTTCTTTCAATAACTTTTTTTGTTCAGCATGCGCAGCTGCAGAAGATGAAGTACCTGCTTCCTTTGCATTGTCTTTTTCATTTTCTTCAGAAGAGTCTTCTTTGTCTTCGTTTCCCGCTTCTTCATCTTCTTCTGCGTTATCCAATGCATCTTCTTCTTCACTAGATTGGTCCAGTTCATCTTCTTCACTAGAGGAAGACATCTCTAAATCTAACTCACTCTCATCACTTCCAATATCACTCTCCTCTGAAGAGTAAATAGTAATGTTATGGTCTTTTTTCACAATTTTGGTTTTTTTGTTAGATCCATCGTTTTTAGCGTTGGTAGAAGAACGCTTTTTAGAGGTAACTGGTGCCATCTTGTCCTTTGTGGTTTTTTGGGGGAGGAGGAACTTTTTGATTGAAGTTGTGAAAGTTGTGTAAATAAAGTTATATTATTTCTAAAGATTCTGAGTGTGTATAAATGATACTATTTATTGCTAGGCATCGAATTATGGGTAGTGCACATCAAG
>LPNM01000012.1:84910-99190 GCA_001747045.1 Hanseniaspora osmophila | reverse complement strand
AAAAAAAAAAAAAAGAAATGTTTGGCGAGTCAGCGGTGCGTGACCGAGTTTGGCCTTGAGCAGATGTTTTTCGGTATAGAATCTTATTTGTAGCAATCCCGAGATAAAGGCTCGGCATCATGAGATGGTGCGGCCTTAGGAAGGGACACTACGAAAAGTTTGTAGGTGAAGTGAATCAGGTAATGAGCAATATTTAAGATCAGCATTTTTCTAAAGTGAGTTGTAGAACAGGGAAATTTGCGTTGTTTTCCATTTGGAAACCTTTTTTTTGACAGTTGTTTTTACCAAACTCTATGCTTGAAAACAACGACTTGGTCTTTGCAACAAACTCTTCTGTTTTGTCACCCCAGACGGAATACATGGTCAAAATAAACTGGCTGAAACTCATTTCGTTCCAGTTTCCATCCTTGACGGCACTATAAATGTTGCTTATGGTTGCCATAGGAAGCTGAGCATAATCAGATTCCGCAGCCATACGTGCAATTTTCTTGTTTATCAAAAACTCCATTTTGTAATGCTTGTTGAAGAATGCGTGGTCGTGGCCGAAAACTTTTACACGAAACTCGGTGATTGTTTCGTTTGTGCTTGCATAAAACCTTTCTACTGGCTCAAAGGAAAGTCCCAAATTTAAATCTTTCAAAACTTTAAATGCTGAACTACGATGGAAAAAGGATAGCCTGTCAATATGAGGTAGGAAACCTTTACTTGCAACTCCGTTGCTGTCTTTATTCAACTCCACACTAAAACCGAGCTCTTTGAAATATGACTTCACATTGTTTTGCTCAAACTGCGTTAATCCGTCGTACATAGAGACAAGAAAACTTGCCCCTGTTACAGCAGTGGCAGCAATGGCAAGGCCGCACTGAATTTTTCCTGCATCTGTAACTACAACCGTCTTTTGACAAGACAACAAAGCTGTACCCCCGGCCAATCCAAAATTTACTGCATCCCACGCAAGATCTGCTGGCGTGTATGCTGTATTTGCCACAATGCTCATTTCAGAGGGATCGTCCACGTCACTACCATCTACTGAAGTGGCAATGCCACCATGGGGAAACATATCGTCTACAGTTTTTGTCGTTTCGGTAGGCATTTCTCTGTCATAATGGTCATTATTTTTGCTTTTCTTGGACAAATTGTTTAAAATTGGGTAACTTTTCAACAGAATTGCGTAGGGAAGCGTTAGCAAAAGGATTCGATGAATATTTGGCAGCCGCATAGTATTTTTTCTTTTTTTTTTTTTTTATGGAAGTTTTATTTACTCAAACTATAAGAAAATATTTAAGTTTTTTTGGGTTGTGCTAGTATCAATCAATTGGTTATGCCAACTCCAAAAAGACTTTATAATATATATGAGCCTCAAGTTTACATACTGCTATAATATGCATACCATTTTTTGTTTTGTTTTTTTTTTTGTTTTTTTTTTTGATAAATTAAGCTGTTTGTGACAATTGATATTTTTCCAAAACTTTGACAAAAGAGTACAAAGCTTACTAAACAATGGTGTTTGACATATGACACACTTCAAATCTACCAGTGGACTTTATTTACAAGGTTTTAATTGATCAAACTTATTTTTGTTTCGAGATTATTGACATTACTTTGGGACTGATGTTATGCGTACCCGGTTCATGATTTTTTTTTTTTTTTCTTCTTTCTCCAAAATATCAAAAAAAACAAAGAATTCGTTGGACAGTACAATTCAGTTTCGGCAGCACCCAAACCGACAAGAGCAAGTTTTAATGCCCACTGGGCAAGCGAAGTTGCTCGCATTCCCTTCTGTGCCCTTATTGATGGAAACTTTGAAGTAATGCCGCCTTTATAAGGGACCTTTTTACGTCTTTAATATGAGAAACTGAATATAAACCAAAAGAGCACAAGTTATTGATTGATCCCATTTCAAAAGGTATTTGCCAAAAGTAGCGATAAGAGTAATTAGGAAAATTACTTACCAGAGCATAAAAGAAAGCACATAATGAGCCACAATAAAAGCGGTGACACCACCAGTGGGAAATCGTTGGTTTCCAACGGTGAAGCTGACCTATACTTGGACCAATACAATTTTACCACCACGGCCGCCTTAGTCGGTTCTGTTGACAGAAAGATTTTCGTGTTATTAAGAGACGGAAGAAATTTATTTGGTGTTTTGAGAACTTACGATCAATTTGCCAATCTTACTTTGGAAGACACGACAGAGATAATATACGTGGAAGACGAAAAGACCGGAGAGATTGTTCAGTACGGGGAAGCCGAAATCGGAACGTATATGATCAGAGGTGAAAATGTCGTGTACTTGGGGGAATTGGACATTGACAAAGAAGACAAGCCTTTGGAGAGATACGAAAAGATTCCATTTGAACAAGCCCAGCAGTTTCTGGAAAGCAATAACAAAAGACTTTTGATAGAAAACCAAAGAAAGAAAGATTTTTATATCCAAAAGGGCCTTACATACGAGTACCATGGCAATGGACTGTACTGATTAATGATATTGGGATACATATAAACGAGAAGCTTTCGTAAGTTGTAATTTTTTTTTTTTTTTTGTTTTTTTTTTAAACGATGCATGGACGGTGATGAATCTTTTTATTTTTGCTCTTTCGACAACTGTATATGTTTTGGAGTGGTGTAGACTGCAGTTTTTCTCATCAACTTGACATTTATTTTTTGAAACTGTCTGTAAAATTAAGGTCTTTCAAAGTTTTGAACATCTTATTTGCGTGGTTGATTTCGTACTTGCCAATCGAAGACAACAAGAATTCATCTGGTTGTTCGTCCACCCGAAACTTCCTTACGTAATCGTAAGATTGAAACAATTTGGAGTTGCAGGAAAGATAGGAGCTTCCTCCATGGACTTGCACACACCAGTCTATAATCTTGCAGCACTTCAGCGGGGTCATGTACTTGCACATTGCCACCTCCATTTTGCAGTCGTTTGTTCTGCCAAAGTCCTGGTATTTTAACAAAGCGTTGTAGCATGAGTTTTTACAGTTTTCCAAATCGATTTTGTGTTCTGCCAAAGTGTTTTTAAAATAGTCGGATTTGACCAATTTTGTGTTTTTGTTGGTGATCTTTATTTTGTCTTCGCTGGATGAGATTGCTCTGTTAACACATTCTTGAGTCAACCCAATGATCAGTAGGGAGTTGTAGATTTTACTCAAGTTTGTTTTTTCAATTAGCAGGTTATTCCCATTTCCCCGCGTGCTCAATAAAGTCATTTTTTCGTCAAACGGTATTGACACTTTGTCAAATTTCAAATGATAGTATGATGAGTTCAAGACATCGTCGTGGAAAAGTTGGAAAATTTGTAAATTGTCTCTATGTACCATTTCTTCATCCAACAAAACAATGGAATGTTTTGAGTGAATTGATGTATCTTTTGTATTTTCCGTAACACCAAACAACAACCAACAATTTTTGGTGTTATTTACTCCATTTTCATTGGAAGCATGAACATTATTTTTACATTGGTTGGTATCAAAACCGGTACTGTTATTGGTGACACCTGTTTGGACGTTGTTATTGAAAACATCAGGTATGAACCATTTGTTACCAGACAACACCAACTCTTTTTTTTTCAACTTGATGTTGAATTGTGTGTTTAAATAATCACTGGAATTGCAATTTTCCTCACTGATCAAAAACTTGAAATTATAAAAATTGTCTGAACACAAGTATTTTTCAATCTGCTCTTTCGTTCCGTGTCTATAAATCAAGTTTACTGCACACATGTTATTAATAGATGTGCATGAATTGAAATCTTTGTTTTGCAGATTCACAATAGGAATAACCTGGAATGACAACAAGCTGACCCCCATAATTTGCAAGAGGACACCATACTCCAGAGGACTTAATTTGAACACTGGTTTTTTAAAAGCATAAGTAGAAGCAAAAGAAGAATCAGAATACGGCTGTTTTCCATTGAACTCGGCAGTGTCGGATGATGGATTTCCATTTGTGTTGGTATTGTAATCGTTAATAAACAAATCGTCATTGTCATGCGCGTACTTGGACCGAGTGCCGTAAATCATGTGTCCAATGTAATATTCGTGCTGGGCTTTATCTTTCAAGTTTTGCACAATACAGTTTCTTTCTGCAGTTGTTGTGCCGTGATCGTAGTATTTTGCTTCTTTTGGAATCACTTCCTTGATGATAAACCATCGGATCACAGAACACATCTTTAACGTCTTTTCATCAACTTTGTCTCTGATGAAAAAGGGAAACTGATTGATGATGGGATCGTTTTCTTCCAAGGACGGTTTTGTCCAGCTTTTAGGTCTTGTATCTAACTGAATAGGCATTTTGTTTCTGAATTGTTTGTTTTTATTGTGATACAATGAAATAACTTTGGGGTTTGTTTTGCTTGTTTTCTTGGACAACTCTTTTCCAAACCGTTCGACATTACAGCTGAAAGATCGTACGTATTTCCTGAAATTACTGAAAGAAAACAGTGCTCAAAGGTTTATTGTATATATATATATATATTTGAAGAAAGAATGAAGAAGGAACAAAAATAAATGATCCCTTTGACAAACAATTTTGGAGATTTATGTGAATAAAAAATATAAAACACATTGCGATAAACAGCTTTCCCCTGTAGCTACTATAAATTCAAAATTATATATATATATATATCAATAAATAAATCATGTACTTAATTTTTCTCCACAAAAAAATGTAAATAATAAGGCAAAAAATTAGAAATACTCATCTTGCCCCGAAATTGCTCATCTCATTTCTATTGTTTTGTGTTTTTTTGTTCATCTTTTTTCACTTTATTTGAAGAAGAAAAAATGATAAAAGCCGTTTTTGTGTTCGCTTTGTGTTTACTTTGTGTTTACTTTGTTAACAAAAGAAAGGGAAGTAGAAGATGGGTAGCGGAAGTAGGGGAAGCGGGAGTAGGGGAAGCAAGAACTTATAGTTTAGTTCGATTATTTTTTTTAAGGGAAAAGGTGAATTTCCCAAACAGCTTTTTTTTTTTTTTTGTTTGTTTTCTGCACCTTATTGGATGTCAGTGTTGCTTATGCGCTTGCTTATGCGCTTGCTTATTGTAAGTAACGCACTTTTCCTTTTTTCAAAAAGAATCTTTTTTTAAATTATATTGGTTTACTACATAGTGCTTTTAGCTGAGCATCTAAATAGATATAGAACTTTTTTTGCATGGACTTTAAAGTCTTTTTTCTTTCTCACTTAAACTTTTCTGTCATATATATTTCAATACGCCCGTGGAGTACTATTATCTATTGTTTATGCTAGCTATCCCTAACATTCCTTCTTAGCATTTACTCACAGACAAAGTGAAAATTCGAAAAAGGACGAAAAAAAAACAAAAAACAACACACACAAAAAAAAAAAAAAAAAAACGGTTTACGGAAAGAAAAAGTACAAAGCATTATTACAAAACAATGGCTACAGAAAAAAAAAAACACCGTAAGATAAAATACGAAAAATAGAACATTTCCGTACTTTAGCTCTTTCTTGTTTCTTTTTGCTTTTCCCCCAGTACACAATCAATTTTATACGAATGTTTTGGTTTTGAGTATGAAAATAGTTTTTCACTTAAACTAAGAGTACAAATTTTTATTTTTTTAAGAAGAAAAACATTGAATGTGTGCCTTAAATCCAAGCAATTAGTTATATATGGCTAAATATTTCTTTGTATTGTACCTGCTAGACCAGACCACATGGTCAGCTTAAGAATTAAAAGCTCTATAAACATTCAATTAGACTTTTCTTGATCTAGCTTTTGCAGTCACCTCCTTGTTGTTGACATAATCCCAATGTGTTGTGAATGATGTTCTTCTCATTGACTGCTCCACTTTGATCCAGTATTTTTTTAAAGCAAGCAACAGTGGCAAAACAACCTCATCTTTCATGACCGCTTGTCTTTTTCTTTCCAATCCAAGGTAGTATTGCAAAACAGACTTACCTTTGGCTTTCTGGTTTTTATCTTTTTGGGGTTTCTTGTGTGCAGCCTTGTTAAAAGTTTTAGACATCCAAATTGCATGGTTTTCCAAATCTGAATCGCTCATTTGGGTTAAAAAATATGCCTTCCTCAAATCCACTAATTTTTTCTGAATGTCATTGACAGCACGCTTGCACTTCTTGCCCAATGGCCGAGTATCAGCGTTTTCCAAAGCTTCAGTAATGTCACTCAACAATTTCATGGAAACGTTTCTGCATAGTAAACTGTCTAACCTGGTTTCATCACCTTGTTCCAAAAAAAATAAAATTTTCTCTAATATGAGTTTTTGTTCTTGAGTTGTAAACAATATTCTTGTCCTTTTTTCTTGGTCATTATCAGTTTTTTGTTTTTTTGTTTTTTTTTTGGTAGAAAGAGAGTCAGACTCTTGTTTGTTCAGCAGTGAGGGCACAAGATTCTTTTTAGAATGGGATGTCAGCGATACCTTTCTCTTTTTGTTAAATTTTAAATTATCTTCTTCCTTAGCAAACTCCTTATCGATTTGCTTAAGTGGTTGCTTAAATGGCTTTTTGCTCAAAAGCTTAGTGGTTTTATCAGAATTGTCTGAAAAAGGTATTTTTTTTAATAATCTGGGAGAAACATAGGTGTAAGATGAAACAGAGTTGCCACCACTCTTTTCTTTAATAGCAGTTTCGCAAACATCGTTGGAAAACGGTGTCGCAATTGAAGAAGGTGAAAAAGAATTCAGTAAAGTTGCTGCCCTAAAATCACCATCATGAAAACCTAAAAAATCTGCATCAAGCTTAGGTTGGTCCTTTATTTCAAGATCCATATCAAGCACGTTTAAAGGTGTAGTTGCAGATCTTAAAGAATTAAAACAACAATAATCAATCGAATGGCTTCTATCGAATGACTGATAGAACGTTTCAATGTCGTCATCGGCTTTTAGAGCAATTTTGTCATCCAAAGAAAGAGCACCACTGGATACTGTCAACGGCGACTGACCCTCTTCCATATTTATAAAATAGCCTATGGCGCAGTTGTCGGCCATCGTGAATATTCAATTAGGTTTCCAATGTCGGTGATGTCCTGTAGTTTTTTTTGCTCGTACATATTTTCCAAACTTGTTAAAATGGCTAAACAACTATAAAAGGATATGCTGTAATTGGTGTTAAAAAAAGTTTTTGGATCATTTCTTAATAGGTGATTTGGAATTAATTTAAAGTTTGTAACCCAGGTTAAATGACTCTCAATTCAAGATTTCAAGTGACACAAAAGCAAAACGGATAATGATGCAGTTTAAAAATCACGTGCTAATATTTTTTTTTTGATAAATTCAGTAAAGAAAAAAACGCATTTCTTTTTTGTTACACAAGCAAACAAAACACCATTGATGACATGAATAATTGGTTTTGCCAAGTGCCACAACCTATAAACAAAGTCACAAGCCCTAACCAACAAACACCAATCCAACTGCGAGAATTTTGTATTCCTTTAATTGCATTAAACTAGTTTCAATTATCTAAAAAACGAAATGACCACTGAAGCGTTGCACTCAGCATCAACAGATCTTGCCTCGAAAAGCACTTTCCAATCGTACAAAGACATTGTTCAAGAAAATGACTTGGTTTTGATTTGGATTTCTAGAGATCACATCAAGCCAGTAGTGATGAAACATGGCGAAAACTTCAACACGAGATACGGGACCTTTCCGCACACATCAATTATTGGGAAGCCGTACGGTTCGCAAATTGCTACAAGAACAGCAAAGGCAAATAAATTTGGGTTTATTCATGTTTTGCAGCCAACCGCAGAACTGTGGACTCTTTCTTTGCCTCATAGAACCCAAATTGTTTACACATACGACTCGTCCTACATCATGAACAGACTAAGGTTGGGTCCCAACAGTACCATCATTGAAGCAGGAACAGGATCAGGCTCATTATCCCATCAGTTGGCCAGAACTTGCGGGAAAGTGCTAACATATGAGTTTCATGAAGTGAGATGTGAACAAGCAAAACAGGAGTTTAAGGAACACGGATTGCTTGAAGAAGATAACGGCAATTTAGTTATTACACATAGAGATGTTTGCAATGAAGGGTTCAAACTAAACGATAGAGATTGCGAGGCCAGTGCCGTGTTTTTGGATTTGCCAGCTCCTTGGGATGCAATTCCACACTTGAACACTCAAGGGATTTTGAAGAAGAATGAAAAAGTCAGCGTATGCTGTTTTTCCCCATGTTTTGAGCAAGTGGACAAAACTTTGAAAGCTTTGAAAGAAAACGGATGGCAAGAAATCGAAATGGTGGAAATACAGGGCAAAAACTTTGAAAGCAGAAGACAAATGGTAAGAACACTAGATGACGCAATCAACATTTTGAAAGACCAAAAGGAAAGAAAAGATGCCGGGATTGAAAAAAGAAACAAAATGAACAAAAAAATCTTGACGGAAGCCGCCAAAAACAGCAAGACAGAAAACCAAACTGAAAACTCTGCCACTACTTCAAAAGATGAAACAAAAGCTGAAGTAGAAGGATCTGGAACAGAAGCAGACAAGCAGACAGACGCCACCGAACAGTCTCCCCAATTGAAAAAACCAAAATTTAACCCTTTTGGGAAAGGTTTCAAGGTCAAAGAAGGTGATTTGAATTACAACTGGATTCAAGTATCCAAAATGGAATCTGAAATCAAGTCCCACACCTCTTACTTGACCTTTGCCTCCAAAATATATGATATGAAACGCGAAACTGAACCAAATGATCAGTAAGCTCTTTTATTATGCTTCTTCCCCACCTTTGCCTTTAGCAAGCAAGTTTGCCAACGTATTTGATGAATTGCGGGATTTGTATATTGTATAGTCATATGTTTAATGCCAGATGCGCCAGTTGTAATAGCCTTTACAAATGCTTTGAAATTTGGGGCAAACTTCGCGTTTGTGTTTTCGTACTACTTTTTTATTCGGAGAATAAATTCTCGCGTTTAGCGCAACATGATCATTTCTATCTCATAACACATATAAGATAGCTCATCTACACTCTGAGTGGTAACGGAAGACTGTAATCCAAAAACACCAGGAAAGAACAAGAACGAAACATTTAGACGCGGATATTACTGTTTTCAAGACCACTGAAATCATGGATGAATCAAATTTGCTCCAACTTAATGGCCTATCAGACGATGGTGACGATCGGCTACACGAATATCAGCAAGAGTACTTACTTCATGCCCAATTGTGGCAGCAAGAATACAATGAAGAGGAGGACGAAGATTATGTAGTAGATGAAGAGCACGAAATGAACAATGACGAAGATGACGATGACGATGACGATGAAGATGAAGATGGTGGGGAAGAGGAAGAGGAAACAGAGGAAGAAAAAAAAGAAGCTGGTGACAAAACACTTGCAAGTCCAAATCATCAAAGGCCCACCAACGATGTTGTTGCGGTTGGTCCAAACCACCATTCTGATTCGAAACTCAAAAAATACGTTGAAGAAAGATCAATAAATGAGGAAGAAGTAGAAGAAGAAGATGATGAGGATGAGGATGAGGAAGATTACGAAGAAGACTTGGAGCTTCTCGATGATGCGGAAGATGAATTACAAGATCTTTACGAGTATGAAAAGTACTACAACAATCCGAATTACAGGAACTTTCTTGAGCAGCACACTCGCCAGCAAAAACAAATGCAACAACAACAGCAACTACAACAACGCTCACACCATCTGCCAGACAATATTGACCAGCAGTTGATTCAAGAAGAACTACAAAAGACTCCCCAGTCAAATCAGCAGCAAATACAAAGCCAGCAAGTTCTTATAGCTGAACATAACCGAAAGAACTTGGCTGCGGAACTCGAAACTTTGAACAAACAAAGCATATCTACAGTGCACCTTTCAGATAATGATGACGATGACGATGGTGACTATGAGGAGGATGACACCGCTGAAAATGATGACGATGATGCTGATGGGCAAGACGACCGGGAGATGGACGATAGTGCGGCTCAGCGTGACTTTGTAGGGCACCAGCCTAAAGCACAGCATGAAAATTTAGAAGGTTATACATCTTTACCAGAACCTTGCAGTGTGGTTTTAAACGACGGCGAAACAATGGCGACATTGTATCCGATATTTCCAGCCAACCCGGGGTATTTACCTCAGACTTTGGTCTCCTTTTTGTTAGATGAATTCAACATGGAAATTGAAAAAGGGGAAACACTTCCGTTTTACGACCAGCTCACTTTGAATGAGTTTAAGAATGAATGGTTCACATCTTCACAAAAAATTGCAAAAAACCCCTTGGAAAAATTCAATCCGCACGAAGGTATGGTGTGTGTGATGATTTTGGGTGAAATAAAAGACTTAGAAATAACTAAAATAAAGTCAGGAATATCGAAAAGCAAAAAACTTAATAACATACAATGGGAAAAGCAATGCTTGGGTGCGTTCAACATTAAACCCGCATTTCCTGGGAGATCCTCGCATATATGTACCTCCACTTTTCTTGTAAATGCCGGAATCAGGGGAAAGGGCATTGGGAGAATTATGGTTGAGGTATTCTTAGACTGGGCTCCTAGACTAGGTTTTTCTTTAGCTCAGTTTCCGTTGATCTATGAAACGAACGTTGGGATCAGAAAAATCTTTGAGTCGTTAGATTTTCAACAAATTGGACATTTGCCCAATAGTGGTATTTTGAAGGGGTACGACACGCCTATTGGAAGCGTGTTTTATTACAAAGACTTGATGCTGCTTGATGAAAACCGTGAAGCAAATAATTTAATAGTAAATTCAACAACATTGCACAACGTTCAAGATAGCATGCAAGAACACCGGCTAGGTTCCAAGACGAAAACTGGAAATAATCAAACTTATCAAACTGACAACTTGCATATCCATGATACTGGCGAAGAAAAAACTTTGCTTTCTAAAAAAAAAATACCTGTGCTAGATTCATCTGGAAAAAATACTGCAACCACTTTTGCCACCTCTTCTTCCTTTGCTAATCCTGCTGTTGCCCTTCCGGCCAGAACTTGGAGCAAGGATATTGACGCTGAAGGCAACATGGAAAAGTACACAAGAATTGCATACTTTTTGACTACTGGATCATACCCCCCAGCTATCGATAGACAAGAAAAGGCCAAACTACGTGCATCAAGATCGCGTTACCAGGTTGACGAAGAGGGTAGACTTTACATGAACGGGAAAGAGGTGATTTACAATATGCAGCATCAATTAGATTTAGTGAAAAAAATACATGCTTTGAAACATGTAGGGATTAATAAATTGACAAGACTTGTGAACAAGGATTACTACTGGCCTGGAATCAAAAATGCTGTTACAGACGTGATCAAAAATTGTGCTCATTGTAAGAACGACATCAAAAAAACGGTCAAACAGAAAAGAGCAACTGGAAGAATAGTGAAAACAGGAAAAGCTCCAACACAAATATACATGGGTCACAGTATACCGATCAAAAGATTACATTCACGTAATGTCCCCGCTCAAGCAGCAAAACATAATCATTCATTAGTTGGCAATCAAAATGGGTATATTCATCAAAGTAGTACGAATCCTTACTTGGCTGCAGCTATATCTTCACTTCACTCGATGAATAATGATCCCGCAGACAGAAAAGAAAAAACCACCAGTATATCAGAGCAAATGCAGCAAAACCATCGCGTGCCAAAGTTTCCAAAATCTTACGAGGCTGAAAATGATGCTTCAAACGTTTTTAGCTCTAATACTGGCAACGTTGAATACTAAATTTGTGTGCAAAGCTTTTTATTTTTTTTATTTTTTTTTTTTTTTTTTCATACGAGTAGACTTAAGCTTTCAATACAATATATATATATATACACTATATTTTCAAAAAGTGCATTTTACACACCACTTCTCATGTTTTGATAACATCAATTACTGCTTTATTATTTTTAACAATAACACTTCTTTTGTAGGACTCTGTCCAAGGCCAATTTCTGGTAACTGCAACAGAGTGCACACCATTTCCGGTCCCATGATTTCCTTTTGGAGACAAAGTGTATTTAGAGCTTCCCACTTGACTAGCGGTTACGTGATAAAGCAAGTTTTTGTTTTTAATTTCATCTTGTTCTTTGTTTGAAAAAACCAATTTCTCATTTGATTCATCCATGAAAACTTTTCTTGAATAGTCAAAAACAATGTTTGCCTTGTAACTGAGCTCTGCAAGTTCTTCATCGGTCTCCAAAGTATCAACATTAGCAACGAGAGCCCAGTGCTGCTTGTCTCCACCATTGATGTGAACAGAGCCTTTGTCGTTTGATAAAACAAACATTTTTTCTGACAGTATACTCAAAGTGTTGTATTGTTTATCTGCAAAATCTTTGTAGGTTTGATTACTGACCAACTTGTTTATGTGATGTATTGTCAAATTGTAGTTTTGATCTTGGAACAGAATGTTGTGTTGATGGACCAAAATGGATTTTGAAGTGACATTTTGTTTCAAAAAATCTTCTCCTTCCTTATTTTCCACAATGAAGTTGTTTGAGGTGGTAGTTTTAGTGTCGCCAATGTACTCGATGTCGTTGGCCGGATCTTTAATTGCGTCCCATGCCATGACGTTACCACTAATAACCCAATTGTTCCCCACATTGTCTCTGTATTCGGTGTCCCCGTTAGCACTAACAACCTCAAACTCCAAAAACCATTCTTGCTCGGCATTTGCCAGCATAGTTTTCAAGTAAGGCGTCAAGTCAATATCTATAGGTTTTAGATCAAAAGCACCAATAGACACGACAGGTTTCCATAAAGCAGGGGAGATCCCTCCAGTAAAGATCACGGGAGGTGGAATACTTTGGTGAACCAAAAACGTTTGTTTGTTTTGGTCTTCATGAGAGGTTTCAAATGTACGAGCCGAAGACACATTGGTTAAAAACACGTTTAGCAGTCTCATAGGACCGTGACCCAATAAGCTATGCCCGTATTGATCAAACTTGCCAGCATATTTATCAATAACGTTGGAATACCAAAACTCTTCAGCCGCGTTACCACTCACAAATAGCTCTACAGCAATGTGAGAAAGCAGTTTGGGTTGATGAGTTTTTTTGAAAAATGGTTTTAAAGGATGAGAGTAAGGTCTTTGCGTTTGAGAGTGAGGGAAGTACATTAAGGGGGAAACTTTTCTGTTTGTAACCACAGGCTCCATATGGTCAGGAGAAGAGTACGGGTTCACATGATGCAATAAAGCATTTTTGATCATCGAATTGCGGTTTTTATTCATGTGGCATCCTGTGTTTTCCACAAGAGCGTGTTCCTGGTTTCCTTCACGTAAATTAAAATAACGAATATTCAACTCAACATCAAAAACACCGTCCAGTTTGGCTGTCACCAAATTGTCTAGCTGAAATTTGAATTCTAAGGTCTCATTTGTTTTAAAAAGACTAATGTATTTTGTGATATCTTTGTAACTTTTACTTTTCGTAAGTTCTCTATTCAATGGTTCAACAGTTGATGATCTCCAAACAGTTATATTTTGAACAAAGATATGCACCAATCTATCATACTGTGTACCTTCAATGCTTGTTTTCATTTCTAATTCAACAAAGTTGTATTCCTCGACTGCAGACCACGGCTTATAGTGGAAAACCTTTGGCTTCCCCCATGTGTCAGCAAACTTATGGGTCATTAAATTATCAACACGCACAGGTGGGGCACTATGTTTGGCAGGAAGAGTAATTTCAAACGACGATTCATTTTTTTTAGAAGGCAAACCTGGCAAATGAGGGAACTCGTTTTCTGAAAAGTCTTTTGAATTGGAAAGGGCGCTTTGAAAGCATTGACGGTTAAAGAAAAATCCTTTAAAAAATAACAGCAAACAAATAATTAATCCAAAAACTAGTTTAGTAATCAATTTTTTTGAATGCAAACGGCCCGTGCTTTTTTTGAAAGCTTGTTGCTGCTTCTCAAGGTCGCCTGTAATTGAGCTAGTTAAGGGTGTAGGAAAAAGTAGCTCTTTTTCTGATATAGCAGCGTCACTATATTCAGCATCCGATTCATCAGAATAATCTGTAAGCTTTTCACTCATTGTTGAGTCTAACTGCTCCTCTGTTGGATTTTCCTCGGTGTTGACATTGTTTTCGGTTTTTAAGCCAAAATGCAGAGCATGGTACAGCGATAACTCTTTGCCTCTTGTACCCATTATCAAGTTTCAGTAGAATTGTTGGTTGCTGGTTTGGACTGATTTGTTCTAAGAAAACGAAGCCGCTAATCAAACTTAGATGAATGAAGAAGTTTCTGTACAATTGGAAGTCAATTTTGTCGAGTACTTCTATCTAATACATGGCTGCAAGTTCCGACGTAACCTTTGTTTTTTCTATGGGAAAAAAA
>LPNM01000012.1:67499-84810 GCA_001747045.1 Hanseniaspora osmophila | reverse complement strand
AAAAAAAGGGGGTAACATGAACTACTGCGTCGCACAATGATCGTTTTTGACGTAATTTTTCATTTCTGAATATCCACTGAACCTCAAAACTTTCATGTTTTTGACACTTTTGTTCACTTAAAAGTTAACAATGAAACTGGTTTGTTACATTATTATAGTTGGTTCATAGCTGAACGCACGACTGCTCAAAAATAGTATTTCCAGGAGAAAGTAGCCAAAAAAAACTCAGTATGTATGCGTACATTTCCCATCCTGAGGACACGGAAAGACCGTATTGGATCTTTATGGGAAGAGACAAGTTTGAAAACGATTTGCTTATAAAACTTGGATACAAAGAGCAAAATTTTTACTGGTTTCATGCCGATAAATACAGCAGTGGTCATGTATACTTGAAGTTGCACCGCGACGAATCCGGGATTGCAGATGTGCCCAAAGTGGTTATCCAGGACTGTTTACAGCTGTGCAAGTCAGAGAGCATCCAAGGAAACAAGCTTCCGGAATGCAAAATCATATACACTCCGTGGACGAACCTGCGTAAATCCGGTCACATGAGTCCCGGTGAAGTGTCTTTCAAATCTTCAAGTAGATGTGGAAAACTTATGTGCTACCAGCGCGACAGTTCAGTTTTGAGCAGGCTGAAAAAAACCAAAGTGGACGTTGTTGATCTGAACAAGGCAGAGGCCCCTTTTATGTCACAGCAAGAAAAAATTGACAACGGTTACTTGTTTTTGGAAAACTTACTGCGCACGGCCAAAAAATCCAAAGACGGAGAATATTTGGTGACCTATGTAGAGCAGAATAGAGCTGCATTGATTGAATTAGAAGCACTGATGAAGCAACGCAACAAACAAGCTAAAAAAGAACAAGCCAAAAGCAAAAAACAAAAGCTTAAGGAAGAAGAAGAAGCTTGGCTAAATGATGATTTGAGTGACATTTGATTTTTGCTTAGCGATATCGGGCTTTACTGCTTTAGCTCATCACAAAACTGTATTTTATATTACCGCTTGGAAACCCATCAGTTGATAGCTTACCCGCGGAACACGAGCCCGGCAGATCTTTTCTTTTTTTTTTTTTCATTTTTTTTTTATTTTTTTTTTATTTTTATTCAATTTTTATTCAATTTTTATTTTTCTTCGTTTTTTTGGTTTCAGTATTTAATTCCCAATGTGCACGTATGTTCTCTGCGTAGAAAAGGCTTTCGAGATGCCATTCTCTTGTGTAGCCTGTATGTATTCATTACATAAACCATTTTGATGATATACACATCAATGATCTAACTTCAAGTGCACTCATTCAAGTATTTAATTTTGCTACAATCTTGCTTATATGCAGTCATTTGATTAGTCCTAGAGATCCCCCGCACTCAAGAAAGAAAGCTAACCCACACAACAAACAATGGCTGCAGGAAAAAGATCAGTAGATGACTACGAAGGAGATGGCAGGGTTGTTGCTTCGAAGACAGCAGTAAACCAAGTGCCATCTAACAATGACAGCACCATTGAAGCCCAGGATGCAGAGATGGGGGAATTTGAAGATCCATATGGTGATGACTTTGAGAGTGATGGGGAAATTATTCAAATCGATGATGTTGATGACGAAGAAGATGAAGAAGAAGAAGAAGGAGAGGGCCAGGGCGAAAATGGAAATGAGGATTTTTTGGCTAGAAAGCAGGAGCAAGCACAGCAAATGATTGACCAAGAACAAGCTGCCGAACAAAACCAAACTCAGCAGGGCCAACAGATTTACTTGCCGCATTTGTCAAAACCTCTGGGCCCAGATGAAGTCTTGGAAGCAGACCCTACTGTTTACGAAATGTTGCATAACGTGAATTTGCCCTGGCCATGTATGACTTTGGACATTTTGCCTGATGCTTTAGGAAGCGAAAGAAGAAATTATCCACAGTCAATTTTGATGACCACTGCTACACAAGCTTCGAGAAAAAAGGAAAACGAATTGTTGGTATTGAAACTGTCTCAATTATCCAAGACCCTAGTAAAAGAGGACCAAGATGAAAATGAGGATGAAGAAGACAACGAGGATGAAAACGAAGATCTGGATCCGGTTATTGAAAATGAGAATTTGCCATTAAGAGACACCACAAACAGATTAAAAGTTTCGCCATTTGCCCAAGCATCCAACGGTGAAGTTTTGTGTGCTTCCATGAGCGAGAATGGTGAAGTTTTGATCCACGACCTGCAAAACCAAATTAAAGCTTTCAACTCCCAAGGTTACCAAATTCCAAAAAATTCAAAACATGCAATCCACACTGTCAGAAACCACGGCAACGTTGAGGGTTTTGCTTTGGACTGGTCGCCTTTGAACAAAAACGGAGCCTTGCTTAGTGGGGATTGCTCGGGTCAGATTTACTTAACCACTAGAAACTCTGTCAAATGGAGTACTGACAAACAGCCATTCACCGTTGGTAATAACCAGTCGATCGAAGATTTACAATGGTCGAGAACAGAAAACTCTGTCTTTGCGTCGTGTGGTGTTGACGGTTACATAAGGATCTGGGATATCAGATCCAAAAAACACAAGCCAGCAATTTCAGTGAAAGCCTCCAACACGGACGTTAATGTGATCAGTTGGAACGAGAAAGTTGGCTATCTTTTGGCCAGTGGAGATGACAACGGTACATGGGGTGTATGGGATTTGAGAAGTTTCAACCCAGCAACTGCCGACTCCGTGTCGCCGGTCGCTCAATATCAGTTCCACAAAGGTGCAATCACTTCTATCCAGTTCAACCCCTTGGATGAATCAATTGTGGCTGTTGCCTCTGAAGACAACACTGTGACTTTGTGGGATTTGTCTGTTGAAGCAGATGACGAAGAAATCAAACAGCAACTGTCGGAAACAAAAGAATTAGAAAAAATTCCTCCTCAACTTTTGTTTGTTCATTGGCAAAAAGACGTCAAAGACGTGAAATGGCACAAACAAATTCCCGGGTGTCTAGTCAGTACGGGGACAGATGGGCTAAATGTGTGGAAGACCATCAGTGTTTGATGTTTGTAAGATATATGAAAGAATTTTTGGATAAATATTGTCACTCTGGATGCTATGTTATTAGTTTGAACCTCTGTATACTAAACAAAAGAACTCTTGATCATATCCATTGTTGTGTGTAAAGTCTGTTTTTTTTTTTTGCATTGGTAAAAAAGGCTCGTGATTAGAAGTACTGCTCACGTGATAGCCGTTTTTAGGGACGGTAGGAACGAAATGAACGATTGTTGATGAAGAAAACAAGAAACAATTCTCATCAACCAAAGTAGTTTAATGATAATTTTGTTTTCAAAAAGCCAAACAAAAACAAATAAAAAAAGTCAAACCTTATAGAGCAAGCCAGCATTGCAGCATGCACATTTGGCCCATTTTTGCTCCGCAAACGTTTGAGCTTCCTCAAACTTCAAGCAAAACCAACACAGCGAAACCTCGTGATAACAGCGATGAACGCGAAGAAACAACAGAGGAAAACTTTTTGCCCCATCAAGGTCATCAGCAGGAGTACACAAATGGAGAAGCAATATTAGAGACTATCACTATCACTGACACGAATTTGATTATTTTTTTAACTGAGTCAAGGATTTTGCTGTACAATGCCAAACCAATTGCACCGGTCTCGGTGTACCAGAGATCTCATGAGTCTCTTTTGAAGTTTGGAACGAACAATTTTATGCGGTACAATAACCCATATCACAGGATGAATGGTTTGAACGATAAAGTTGAAATATCTGTGTACAGAAACAAGATAATTGTTTATGTTGTTACAGAATCAAGTTTTCTACTAGTTTTCCACGTGAGTACAACGGTAAACTCATTTGATGTATACAAAGACTACGGAATTGAACCCAACTTGTACAATGAAAAATTCTCAAGTGCCGAGGCCTGGATCAACCAGATTTTGAACGAGCACAACGACTTCGAAAGCAATTCTCTTGCTGCTGCAGTTGGTGACTCAATTGACACTGAAGTGCTAACTGTTTTTGACCAAAATAATGGTAGTAGGGTTATTCAAAATGGATACATCATTAACAAAGAGAAAAACTTTTTACAGTTGATGAAAAGCTTGATGCAAATGAAAGAGGACTTTTCGGAAGAGATGCCTATTAGAATGGGGGACATTTTATTGAAAAAAGTTTTAAAATTTGATCATAAAATTGTGGACTTATTTGGACTTCAAGGAAGTTTCATCAACAATAACAAGTTCAATAGGCAAGAGCAGTTATGTATGCTGTTTGAAAATGAATTGCATTTTTTAACTTTGGAAAACTATACCCTTGTAAAAAATGAGGTCATCAAACTCGCCAACTCTTTAAGATTGGTGTTCAATGGAAACGATTTATTTGTTATAAATCAAAACAACAATGTTGAGTCAATGGGATCATTATCAATCAATGTTATAAAAAAACTTGAAAAGACCGTTTACACAAAGGAAATCAAAGAAAATCTTCCAACAGAAAGTCTTCTTAATGTTTTCAACTTTGGAGAACGTTACATGATTCTGCTCTTTGAGACAGAACTTGTATACTTTGACACTGTCAAAAACGAGGTTTATCAGATTGTTAAATTACATTTAAACGTTCTTTTGAAAGACCAGGAGGACAAAGTAGTAACGGGTGGATTTCTAACAAATGATCTAATGCTTTTGGTTACCAAAAAGGGCGAGTTTCAACTTTACTCAAAATGGGGCAATCTTTTAGCTCAAATCAATCTTTTTAAGCTAAGCGAGGTAGAGCATGAAGAATACACTGGATTTTCTTTTATAGACAACTTGATAGTTTTGACCACTAAGAATGGGGTCTTCCAAATTATGCAGTGCTGGAAAGAAATATTCAACAAGTCTTTTTGCAACTTTAGAACATTGAGCCAATATGTTCTATTCAATAGTCAAACTAATGATTTGTTGATATACCAGCCTACAAATTGCAAGAATTCTGTTAAACCGGCTCGTATTATCAAGTTGCCCACCAAATTTTTCAATAATAGCATTGGTAAAGTGGAAATCAATGGAGACTTGAGCATTATGGCAACTTATGTTTCAAACAAAAAGGTGCTTTTAATGACAGACTTACAGAAATTCAGCAACTGGGAGATATTTTCGAGTTTGGAAATCATGGACATGAGTTGGTTAGGCAGCAACTATTTGATTTGCTACATGAATGACGAACTTGAAAACGGAGGGGGAAAAATCATAAGGTGTCATGATTTCAACATGGTGTTGCAACAATCAACAACAGAAAAGTCCAATGTTAGAAGCTTGAGCGATGGGAAAGTTTGGACTTATCGTGTAAACAGAGACGATACTCTACTTTATTGGAACTCTAACACGTTGTTCAAGTACACTGTTGTCAAAAAAAAGTCAACAAATGAAGTTTTGTACAAGACAGGTGAAATCAACATTTTGTTGCAGGGTGCCGACAACAATGTAAGATTGGAGACCATTGACATTTTATCTAAAACGCATTACTCAAAAGAAAATCAGATTCAATCATTTGTTAAGCATACAATTGATTTAAGTGATATGAGTATGTTCAAGTTTTATCATATCAAGTGGATCTACCGATACAGTTTAAAGGGTGTTTTAATATACACGAATGATGATGAAATCTACAAAATCAGTGAGGATCATTCTAGTAGCGGTACTGAGACACCTTGCTTCAAAAGTATCAAACTTTTAAGCAAAGTAGAAAGAATTGTTGACATTTTGGAAAACAACATTGTTTTGATTAAGGACCAGCGACTTTTGATTTTTGATTTACAAGATTTTGAGTCATTTACCAATACAACCATTGAAGAAGATGAAGATGCTAAAATTGATCCGATAGTAAGCAATGTAATTTCGGAAGAGGAATATCCAATAATGATATCAAAAAACTTTTCAGTTTTCCAGTCTCTTCAATGCTTTTATCAAAAAGGAACGAATTTCCAGTTGCAGTTACACGATGGTATTATCTTAAATCAAATAGTGGACAGCTATATCACTTTGAGGAAAATTGACCCATTAGTTGTAACGGAGAAATTCTATACCTCAAAGTATTACATGTTTGCATTGGAAAAAATATTGTCTTCAAGAGTGGTTGAAAGAAGAAACTTTGATGACATTATGCAGTTGATTGACCACTATGATATCAAATGTTTTGAAGAAGGAAACAAACGAAACGAAAAGAGATTGTGCATTATAAGCAACTGCTTAAGAAAGATTGAGGCCAACAGGTGGTCATATTTGTTTGATAACAGTGATATTTCACCAAAAAAGCTCTTATCTGATTGCATTCAGTTGAATAACGGTAAACTATTAGGGGCTTTACTAATGGTGTTTTTGAGTTATGAAGATGTGGAGTCCCAATCCAACACACCAACACCAGCACCAGCTATCCTAACGGAGATGAAAGCGTCCGACGGCACACCAAGTATGGGAAACCAAAGAGACAGCATTATCAATGGAGCCTTGGTAAAACAAGTTTTAGATGTGTTGATTGAAAACGCAGCGGACTCGACCGACGCATCGGCAGCACAGGAGCACTGGTCAATGGCATTTCAGTTGATTAGATTCTTGAAGATTTACGATAAGGAAAACCTGTCAGACCTAACCAAGCAAGCATTGGAGTCAATCAAATAGTGCACCATTTTTTTTTTCCAGGCGCTCTCTGATTTTGAGGTTTACTTATTGTATATTGGGGGTATGTGTGTGTGTGTGATTTTGGTTAGTTTATATATATTGACGTGAAGTTAGTAATTTGTTGCACTCAAGGTATCTTCTAAACCCCTACACGTGACTAACATCCAATGAGATGTAATTTTTTGGTTTTTTTTTCTTGTGGTTTGGTTGTTTTGGGCTCAGCGCGAAAGAATAGGGCTCGCTCAATGTGCTCTACAAAAAATAGCTAGTAATGTAAAAAGAAAAAAAAAGAAAGAATCAAGACGAAAAAAAAAAAAAAACAAAAGTATGGTGATATCGGATGGGAAGTAGCATGTTGAACATGATTTGTGAGTACACTTTTCAGCGTGACGTTGAACTTGTTTGCAACGTCATTGCTAGGTTTTTATGTTGTTTTTTCAGGTAAGCTTGACTTGCAGTAAAATTTATTCAAGTCTCAATGATTAAAAGTTTGTTGATGATTCTTCAAAAGATTGTTAACATTTCTTGAATTTCAAGCGTTTGGTTGTATTTTTCCTAGCAGAAGAACTAACACCAGCAAGAACACTTTTTCCTCCAAACCACACCAACCCTCAAATAAAACCACAATGGCTGAAAAATTAGACCACATTGAGCTAAAAACCCCAGGTTTCGATCCAAGATTCCCAAACCAAAACCAAACCAAGCACTGCTGGCAATCATACGTTGATTACTACAAATGTATCAACGTCAAAGGTGAAGACTTTGCTCCATGCAAAACTTTTTTCAGAACTTTTACTGCTTTGTGCCCATTGGACTGGGTCAGCAAATGGGATGAACAAAGAGAAAACGGTACCTTTACCGGTGACATCAAACCTTAGATACACTCTAGGACTGCATATTCATACACATTGAGCAGTTTCTTTTTGTTTGCATGCGTCTCTTATAGGTTTTAACTGATACTTTTTTGCTTGGGCAAGCTGTGTTTCTTATATGCTACCGGCTCAAGCTAAGACTATCATGGAAAAAAAAAGAAAAACACATTTCACAGCAGCATTGTTTGCAGGGATTATGAAAAGAGAGAAAAGAAAGAAAAAAACAGTACCATTGCTATGATCATTCAGCGTTCATGTCTTTACATAAATCTCAATGTCTGATGTTTATATTTATATTCAACTTTAATAAAATTTACGAACTAATTTTCTCCAAGCGCTTTAGTAGGCATCAAGGCCGAGTAAGAGATATTTGTGCTTATTCTTGATAAGTGCCAAGTTTACTTGCAGGTGTGCTGCAGTTGCAACTGACAGAAAGGCTCTTGCCATGTGTTTTATTGGTTTTGTTTTTTTTCCTACTTTCGAGTTCCAATCTTCTTGTTTAATGTACCCACAAAGTGTATCATATCATCAATACGCACCTGTAAGTATAACCACTCTCAAAAAAAAAAACATCAAATTTCACGTCGTAATTGCGACGATTGCAATTTGTTGTGACCAATTTTCCATCAACGCGAAAACACCAAACGGCAAAAAGTTTATATTTTACAAAACTGATGGGCTCAAGCATGGTTGTGTAGATTATTGGATTGTAGAGCGTAATTCTTAAAAGACAATGATCCAGACACAAGCGACTTGCAAGGGTTTGTGAAGCAAGTATAAAAATGTCCAAACCGTTTTTCAATTCTGCTTTGGATGATGAGAACAGTGCGCCTGCAAAGCTGGACACCATTAATGACACCGAAAATGGTGATATTGCCTCTCAGGAAACTTCAATATTTGATCTCAAACCTTTTGATGAAGGCGAGGTTTCCCAGAAAACTCGCAAAGCGGAGAAGAGTTTAGAAAGAACATTTGCAAAGAAACGCCAGCTTGATTTTTATAACAGACACACATGGCACAAATTTATTGGGTCTTTCATTGTGGAAGGTACCGCAACAAGACCAACAACAAAACCGCTAATATACGGTTCAAAACTGAGTTTTTTGGTAACCACTTTAGAAAGCAACAGCAAGGTAAAGATCAAAAGATCGATGGGCTCATTAATCAAGTTTTGGGACCCTGCAACTAGGCGAGAAGTAGGCAGGCTTCCTGAAAAGCACGCGTCAATAATATACCCGTTTTTATACAACTCCGATACAGAAGATCCTACTAGCAAGAAAGAAGTAAGCTTTAAAGCCACAATTGTTTATGCCGAACCAAAAAGAATAAGCGTGGGTGACTCGTTTTTGGTTCAGATTGATTGTTTTCTTAACTCTAGCTTGTTTGAGCTCAGTTCAACAACTCGGCCTTCCATCGAAGCTTCCCAACTACAGAATACTACAGACTTGGGACATTCGTTAAATGGGAAAAAATCATCAAACATTCTGTTTGGAAGGAATACTGACTTGGATCAGCACGAAGAGAAACTGCATAGAAGAAGAAAGGCTTTAATGACACTGTTTGATGAGTTGAATCTCAAACCGGTACCGCCCAATGACGACATTTCCATAGTAAGCGATACTCAAAATGAGTCTGATGCGGATCAGACACTCGACGTCTCAACAGCCAGTGCACAAAAAAAAGAACAAGAAAATATAGAAGTTATTGACCTGGATGATGAAGATGAAAACGATGCAATAAAAGAGGAACATCAAGGCTCACGCTACAAAAAGTACTATGACGAAAGGCCCAATGCTGAGTCTTCCCCTGAGCTTTCAGTGAACCAGTTGCAAAACATTTACAAAATAACACAATCAATGAGCTCTTTGATGGACCTACCAGAAACGTCACCATCTGGGGGGTTCCAGTTTACCCTAAGAAAATATCAAGCTCAAGGTTTGTCGTGGATGCTAAAAAGAGAGCATGCGTTTGACAAAATCCATGACACCGAGTTTATCAACGCCAACTCCAACAAAATGAATCCGCTATGGAAGAAATTCAAATTTCCAAATGACTCAGCGTGGTCATTAAACAAAACACCAGACACTACAAAAGAAACTGCAGAATCCGAGTTTTTCAATGAACCATCTCATTTTTACGCTAATTTGTATTCTGGAGAGTTTTCTTTGAAAGTGCCAACAGTTAAATTGATGACCAAAGGTGGAATTTTAGCCGACGAAATGGGTCTTGGCAAAACTATTTCAACATTGTCTTTAATCTCCACCGTTTCAAAAGATCCGGATTTTCAGCCATATGACATAGTCAAAATCTCTGAAGACAATATGAAACCATATGCCTACCAAACAACACTTGTTGTTGTTCCAATGTCTTTACTTTTTCAATGGAAGTCCGAATTTGAAAATGCTATGGCAGGGTCTTCTAAATACTGTGAAATCTTTTACGGTGACCAAAGTCAGAAAAAAAATCTTATTCAGCATTTATGTTCCAATAAAAGCACACCCACAGTTTTACTTACAACATATGGTGTTGTTCAAAGCGAGTTTTCCAAATATGCAAAAGTAAAACAAGGAAACTTTGGCCTTTTCAGCGTGAAGTTTTTTAGACTTGTAATTGACGAAGGGCACTCTATAAGAAATAAACAAACAAAGACGGCCAAATCTGTGTTTGAATTGAAATCTAGTAGAAAATGGGTGTTGACAGGAACTCCGATTATCAATAAGCTTGACGATTTATATGCTTTGGTGAGGTTCTTAGATTTGTCCCCTTTTAGCGAGCCTGGTTTTTGGAGAACCTCAGTCAGCGAGCCATTTGAAAACAAAAAATACAAGGCAGCCTTGGATGTAGTTTCAACGATTCTCGAGCCCGTTTTATTGAGGAGAACGAAAAACATGCAAGATGCAGATGGAGCACCTTTGGTGGAGTTACCTAAAAAAAATGTCAAGATTCAATATATTGAGCTTAGCCCATTGGAAAGACGTTTGTACCAATCTTTTTTGCAAGTTGCAGAAAAGAATGTGAGGGATAGTTTGAAGAAGGGCGAACTATTGAAGAACTATAGCTCTATTTTAGTGCATATCTTGAGGTTAAGACAGCTGTGTTGTGATTTGCATTTGCTAATGAAAGCTAAAAAAAATAAGGAAGCGGTTCAGCAATCAAAGTTTGATGACATCATTATGGAAGAAGACAGTGAAGAGAACCAAGCTGAAAATGTTGCGGAAGCTGAGCATTTAGATTTGGCACAACTACTGAAAATGAGTATTTTACGTGACAGATTTTTTGATCAAAAGGATCTGGCTTATCTACAGAATAAAGACGAATTTTTCGGAAATTTGATTGGAGCAGAAGCAAGTAGTTTGAGAAAAATGGAGTGTCAAATTTGTCTGAGTAGTCCCATTGAGCCTTTGGAATCCATTGTTTTCACTGAATGCCACCACATATTTTGCTCAGATTGTATGGACCGATATCTGTCTCACAAGGAAACGAAAAATGAAAGCGCCGTTTGCCCTATTTGCAGAACTCCAGAATTGGCACCTGCCAGACTTCTTTCTCCAATAATGGACAACACTAATAAGACCATTGCTTCATTCAGGATCGAAAGTCCTCCAGTGCTTGAAGACTTTGTTCAGTCTACTAAGATGTTTCACTTGACCAATGATTTGTACGAACTTTACGATGACAATCCATCTGAAAGAGTCATCATCTTCTCTCAGTTTTCAACTTTTTTGGATGTAATTCAAAACGAGTTGGAGAAAAAAGAACATGATAGCCGATTTTTCGTTTCCAAGTTTGATGGAAGACTTAATTTGAAAGAAAGACAGCTGGTGTTGCAAAAATTTGATCAAGACTCTGAAAATAATCAATTGAAGGTGCTATTGATTTCTTTGAAAGCAGGTGGTGTTGGTTTGAATTTGACCAAAGCAAATAAAGCCTTCTTGATGGATATTTGGTGGAACGCAGGCATTGAAGATCAGGCTATTGACAGAATTCACAGAATAGGCCAAGAGCGGGATGTTTTTGTCAAAAGATATATAATCAAAAACAGTGTTGAAGAGAAAATGCTAAAGATTCAGGAAAGAAAGAGAATGTTGGGAGAAATTGTAGAAGGTGATGCTGAGGAGAGAAGACAAAGAAGAATTGAAGAAATTAAATCCTTATTTGAATGAAGGGGCAAAGGAAATTGCCGCATGACGTTTTTTTTTTTTATTTTTTTTCTAGTATTCTAACAGCAAATATTCGTCTTTGACAAGAGGTTGAAAGTTGCAAACGTTATTTTTCGTTGCCCACTCGGATATGGCATCAACAGACACACCAAAGGAAAAACTTCCGTTTGAATTTGAGTGTTCGTACAGAGATTCCATGAACTTTAAAGCCAGAGCGATATCCTCCGACCTGAATTTTGTAAGTTCTACTATCGTTTGAACTTGTATTGTTGAATGAGTTGTGGCCAGCTTCAAAATCTCTTTACAGATTACCCTCGACCAATATTTTACATATAAAGCTGTTCCGAAAGGAGACAAGGGTTTTTCTGGACCAGACATGCAGTTTTCAAAGTTTGACAATTTGTAAGAAAACTCGATCAGGAGTGTTCCAAGACCCCTTCGCTGGTATGGGGGAAAAACAAGTATTGTCCCTAAGTTATTTTTTTCAAAAGAATACAAATCTTTCGAAAAAAATCCCATTGGCTTGTTTTTCCCCGTTTCGTATAGCAAATAAAATTCGTAGTGGTCTAAATTGAAAAAAGTGGACTTATTATCCAGCAACAATTTTGTAAACAAACTTAAACATTGCGCAAAGACGCGATGTTTGTAGCACTTAATTCTTCGAATAGTGTATTTGGGAGATAGGTATTTTGTCTTTCCAGACAATTTTTCTTGATACTCGCAAAACTCCATATGTTCTTGAAACGCATGCTGATCATTGGTGTACTTGAAACAGTAGTCGCAAACGTATAAGGTGGTGAGCCATGATTTTTTCACTAGAGATGTCTGTTCTTTTTTTCTCTGTTTTTTAGATGCGTCAATGACAGATTCATACTGAGCATGGTTGTTCCAATAATCAGTTCCGAGGATGTAGCACTTTGACTCTATTCCTGCCTCACTGAAGTATGCGCTCGAACCGTACAAAGGGGTAAATGCGTGCTCCAAACCAAACTGGATTTTGTCAATGTTAACTTCGTCCAAAACCCCATAATCACGTTCCCCACTCATTAGCAAGCTCGTTATTAGGTTTTTCTTTTTCCAAGTCACATCTTTACAATGAGATTATATCCTTGTTTAAAGACAGCTTTGAAGATCGTGTTTGCACGCGATAACCATTTGATGCTTAGCACTTGCTTAATGACGTTTGTTTGTCGTCGCGTCGGGCCAAAAAAACGAGCGTTTCTTTTCTTTTCTTTTTATTTTTTTTATTTTTTTTTTTTTTTTCCCCCAAATGCTATACACGTTTTTGTGATCTGTACTAAGCGATACTGAGCTTGCCAAAATTAGGCCTTCCAAACACGATGAGCTAATGCTATATGTAAAAAACAAAGTCAACAACGACCAAAGGCCAATTATAAACATACAGAAGTTGTTGCACCAAAAGTTTTCAAAGCCAGTGACAATAACAAAAAGAGTAGTTTACGCTGTGCATAGGAACAATGGGTACCTACAGAAAAAGATTTAATGAAAAAGCAAGGGCGGGCCACATGGCAAAGGTCAAAGACCTAAAGAAAGTCAGGAATAAGCAGTTTTATAGGCACATGGATGATGGCACTGAACAGTCTGATCATAGTGATGCTGCAGATGATTCCAACAAAGAAGTATTGCTTCCTATGAGCAAGCAAGAAAAAGAAGAGAGGAAAAGGAAAATGCATGACGAAATTTTTGCTGACTCTAAACAGGAGTCCAAAGTTTCCAGGCAAAAACGTAAAAGATTAGATAAGTTTATTGATCATCAGTTAAAGAGAGAAGAAAAGAAAAAAATTCTTGAAGAAATGCAAAACTATCAGATGGATACATCAAAATTGACTAGTATTAAAACAATTGGGCAAGGAAAACAAACCAAAAAAGAACAATTTCAAGAAGCTTTAGCTTTGGAAAGAGATGGGAAAACGTTGACTGAAGACCAAAAAGATGTGCTTTACGAAAAGAAGGAACAAAAAGTTTGGGACAAAGATGACCAGTCCTCAGTTAGCGAAAATGACAACAACGACGACTCGGAAGACAATTTTTATAGTCAATTTGGCGATACTGAACAGTCATCAGGGAGTTTTATCGATAACAGGCCTCAAAATGGTGGTGGATTTGGGTTTGGGTTTTCCAATGCTACTGTTGTCAAGAATAAGCAAACAGGACCTTTGAAAAAATACAATTGGAGGCAAAAAGTTGAAATCGAAGAAGCCAAGAGAAACAAAAAGGACGACGCAATGGACTTTGATTCTTCATCGGAAGATTTCAGTTCTGATGAAGATGACGACTCTGAAAGCTCTGACGGCTCGGAAATTTTTGAGGAGGATGGGGAAAGCGTTGATGGTAGCTTTAACGGATTTTCCAACGATGAAAGCACGGACGCTGGTGGTGACGAGGAAGAAAAAGATCAAAGCGATGTTGAAGTTTTTCAAAACGTAAAAGATGAAAACAACTCCGATTTCAAAAGTTGGGCCAAACAAGAAATCAAAAAGATGGAAGGTAACGATGTTCAATATGTCATACCTACAAATGTTCATGTTGAAAGAACAGTCAGAGAAGAGGATCTGGAAGACGGCTTGAAAGAAGAACACGTTCCTATAAACGAAAGTTTGAGTAGAAAAGCGTACTCTGTGTCCATCGAAAGAGATCCTGAAATACAATCAACAAGAATGAAACTACCCGTGTTTGGTGAAGAGCACAGAATCATGGAAGCTATTCACCATAACGATGTAGTGATTCTTTGCGGTGAGACGGGGTCCGGGAAAACAACACAAGTTCCACAGTTTTTGTTTGAGTCTGGTTACGGTACTGCTCCGGAGACACCAGGGCTCATTGGGATCACACAACCAAGAAGAGTTGCTGCCGTTTCGATGGCGAAAAGGGTGGGGAACGAAATGGGTAATCATCAAGGCAAGGTTGCTCATCAAATCAGATTTGACACAACCGTTGACGAATCAACCAGAATGAAGTTTATGACGGATGGTGTGTTGTTGAGAGAAATGATGACAGACTTCAAACTTAGTAAGTACAGCGCAGTGATTATTGATGAAGCGCACGAGAGAAACATTAACACGGATATTTTGATTGGTATGCTGAGTAGGTGTGTCAAGCTAAGAGCTAAGGAACATGGTGAAAACCCTGACAAAGTGAAAAAGCTAAAGCTAATCATTATGTCCGCAACATTGAGAGTATCAGATTTTAGTGAAAATCCAGTTTTATTTCCGGTTCCTCCTCCTATTTTGAAAGTTGAAGCAAGACAGTATCCAGTATCGGTTCACTTCAGTCGTAGAACAGCCTATGACTATAATGAGGAAGCTTTCAAAAAGGCGTGCAAAATTCACCAAAGACTACCTCCCGGTGCTATTTTGATCTTTTTAACGGGACAAAAAGAAATCACAGATATGGTTAAAAAACTGAGAAAAGAGTTTCCATTTCCGTCCTCCAAACCTTACAAAAATAACGGAAAGTTAATTTCAATGAAAGTCGATTCGCAAAACACAGATGTTGAAGTCGAAGACATAAACTTCAGTGTCAAAATTAACAAAGACGAAGACAAAGACTACTACGATGACGACCTAGTTGGTGAAAATGACAGCGATGAGGACGAAGAAGAGGATGGGTTTGAAGAGACCTTGGAGGAAGGTCAAACTCCTAATGATCCTTTATATGTTTTGCCGTTGTACTCTTTGCTTCCTACCAAGGAGCAAATGAAAGTGTTTGAAAATCCGCCTCCAGGTTCAAGATTGTGCGTGGTTGCCACCAATGTTGCAGAAACTTCTTTGACTATACCTAATGTCAGGTATGTTGTGGATTGTGGTAGAAGCAAAGAGAGAAAATTTAACGAAGAAACTGGTGTTCAAAGTTTTGAAGTTGATTGGATCAGTAAAGCTTCCGCTGATCAAAGAAGTGGGAGAGCTGGTCGTACTGGTCCTGGTCACTGTTACAGATTGTATTCTTCTGCTGTCTTTGACAGAGATTTTGATCAGTTTTCAAAACCTGAAATATTAAGAATGCCCGTGGAAAGTATTGTTTTGGCAATGAAGAGCATGGCAATCCATAACATAGTGAACTTTCCCTTTCCAACTCCTCCGGACAGAAAATCTTTGTTCAATGCCGTTTCGTTGTTGAAGTACTTGGGAGCATTAGATACAGATGAAAAAATCACTGCTGATGGTAAAAAAATGAGTTTGTTTCCGTTGAGTCCAAGGTTTTCAAAAATGTTATTGGTTGGGAATGAGCATGATTGTTTGGCATATGTTGTTGCCATTGTCAGTGCTTTATCTGTGGGAAACCCTTTTATTGATGAACACGAGCTGGGATTGAGTAACACGGTCATGGAAACTAATGAGGATGGAGAATTAGTAAAGAAAGATGCTGTGTTTGATGAAGAAAAAAAACAAATGAGAACAAAATTTTACAAAAGCAGAGCAAAATTTTCAAAGTTGGATAAGTTTAGTGACGTTTTCAGGCTTTTAAGTGTTGTTTCTGCTTTTGATTACATCCCAAGTGAAAACAGAGACAGCTTTTTGAATAATAATTTTTTGAGAAAAAAATTAATGCTTGAAATTGCAAAGCTTAGAAAACAAGTGATGTACATCATCAAATTGCATACCTCAAAAGAAAACATTGCCGTTTCTGTTGACGACAATGAACTTAAAACAAGACTCCCAACAGAAACGCAAATAAAAATGTTGAAACAAATGGTTTGTACTGGTTTTGTAGACCAGGTTGCTGTTAGGGCTGATTATTTGTTTCCAGAAGAATTTAAACTTTCCAGTAAATCCAGTGTCATCAATATTCCTTACATTCCAGTTTTGGCTAAAAAAGATACTTTGAAAGAAATCAGCGATTTGTGCGTGTACCTTCATCCAACATCGATTTTGAGTAACGTGGGAGAAGCGCCACCAAGATTCCTTGTGTATCAGTCTTTGCAGCAAAACATGAACACCATGAAAACAAGAATGAAACCGTTGTGTGATATAAAAAGCACTCCTTTGGTTAACATTGCAAGAAAGGGGTCCCTTTTGACATACAGCAAACCTTTAACCGGACAAGGCTTGAAGCCTGTGGATATTTCTCTTACGGAAAGGTATTGTTACGTTGTGCCAAGATTTGGTGCTTCGGTTGACAGTGACTTGAAAATTGGTTGGGACCTGAATCCTGTTGCAGTTGCCCAGAAAAAAATCAATGGGAAATGGCACGTTGAACGGATCATCACCAACAAAACTTATAAAGACCTTGAGCAACAGAAGAAAAAATGAGCTGTGGTCTTTTTTTTTTTTGCTTGCAGGTTTGATTTTATAGAACTTTTCGTGTATCTTTTGCAGTTATTTTAATCTTTTGTGACTTCACTAATCAAAACATTTTGTTCAAAAATGTCACTTCTTGCAAGTACTAATTGTGTATCACGTGATATGATTTTGTATTTCACATATTTTTGATTTATCATTTTTCAACCACACACAACAAAAAAATGTTTTTCTCTTTTAGCTTTCGTACTTGAGACCTGAGTTGAATGTCTTTTTGCTGCTAACTGCGAGGTGATTTAATGATGCAAGCGACAAAAAAACCTTTGAAGTAAACAACGAATAAAGCACAAAACAAAGATACCGTCTACAACAAGGGGGCTTTGTTTGAAAATATAAAGCAGAAAA
>LPNM01000012.1:57337-67399 GCA_001747045.1 Hanseniaspora osmophila | reverse complement strand
AAAAAAAAAACAAACAAAAAACAAACAAAAAAAGCACAGATGCAGGAATCCATTGCCAATCATAGTAGCAGCCACTTGCTAGAGGATTTGCAAAACATTTTCACTTTAACGGGCGACAATTGTGGTGTATTACAAGAACCTTTTATCGAGAGTTTTTATGAGCCTGAGTCAGCTAAAATCACTAGCTCTTACATCAACTTTCTTAATACCACAACCGAGGGAATTGATAATGAGGAGCAGGTTGAAAAGACTTTAGCCGAGCACCCAAAAACGACGCTTTCCAAGCGGTTTGCAGAAGGCTATTATTTTAAGCAAGAACACTCATATTATGCACTATACCATGACATCACTATATCGTGTTTTTTGGGGGTGAATTCGTATACGCGAGGTTCCAAAGTTTACTGTTTGGTGGACAAGTTTTACAAGTTTGCTAGTGAACTGATACTAAGATCTTGCTACAAGATAGGTTCAGATTTGCATTTGAAACAATTTGAAAATTCAGAAAAAGATAAATTACAGACACCATATTTGGAAAGAATTGAAGAGCAGTTTGACAAAATATCCAGCTCCTACACCGTGCCTATCGAAAGCCAGTTCCACATATCTACTCAGGAGTTGTTGTTTTTTTCTTCCTTAGCTATAAAATCTAGTTTGGATAAAAGAGGGGATATGCTTCCTCACCCAGATATGGAAGTCATTGATGTCATACCGTTGGAAGCAACAAACACTGTGAGGGCGCCTAAGTTAGGTGCCATTCTTCCTAGCATTAGTAATGTGCCTGAACCAACATTGCCTTCAACCAGAATTTTGAACAATTTTGTTCATCCAAACTGGTACGTACTACCAACAACAGTTTGGGTGAGATATCTCGACCCGGAGTATAAAAGTTTGTTGCCAACCATCAATGATTTTGGAACAATGCTTGATTGCACACAAAGAAGTATATTTTGGTTTGAAAAAACCGGATATCTTGCCAAATACACGGCAAAGGAGGAACAAATTTTAGATACACTAAAAGCACAAAAGGAGCAGGATACCGATTTTAAATTGGAAGATGACGTTGTGCATGTGGATATCAGTCAACGGAAAGAAACGCAAGAGCAAATATCTGTACAACACTTGTTATCGTGGTCTCCAACACATTATTTTAACGATGAAGAATATGAAGCTCTTTGCTCTGGAGTTCCGGCCGTTCAAAAACTGATTTCTAAGTACATGATAAAACTGAAAAAAGTGCAAGAGTCCAGATTGAGAAATCGTATTTTGCAAGCTGATGTTTTGGAAAACAGGTTGTTTGAAAAAATTAAAAGGTTGTTGAAACATGTTTTATTGCATGCATCAAATATCAGCGATCTTGATGTTCCTCATGTTGATTTTATTCCTGTTTTGCAAGCTAATTACACCGGAAGCATTCCTATTGTAAGGAAACAAATAATTCAACAGCCAGTCAAGAAGACAAAGAAGTATAGAAAAAACTGATTTATATAATTTGTAAATGTTTTTGTTTGTTTTGTGCACAAGAAGCTATTTAGCCATATAAATATTATTTTTTTTTTTCCCAACGTTTCAATCTACAAATTTGTTTTTATAAAAATGAACTCAAACTAGATGATTTTTTGTTTAAAACTGGACATCGGCACCCAACATGAATGACACAACCAAGTAAAAGTTCAAGATGGAGATTGTGAACCAAATGAAAATACTGCTCCATTTCATAAACTTCCCGTTTGTATAGTACACCATTTTTTTACCCGAGTTCAATAAAGTACGTTCATCAGGAGCTCCTGTTTCTTCTTCTTGTTCTACAGCCATGTACTTGTTACAAGATGTAAAATAAATCAACGGGCCTGCAACAATTGGAAGAATCAAACTCAAGACAACCTGGCTCAAATTCAAAATGGAACTGATCCCCTTTTCCCCAAAGGCAATAGTGACAAAAACACAAGGCACAACAGCAATCAATCTAGTGATTAATTTTGTAAGCCATGGCGCCAAAGTCCAATCCAAAAACCCCATAGAAACAATTTCCGAAGTCATAGTCCCAATGAAAGTAGCAGATTGCCCAGAGAACAAAATTGACAAGGCAAAAATCAAACCTGCTGCTGGAGACAAGTACTCAGACAACATGTCGTAAATGGAAAGCAAGTCTGCATCTTCTGCATTTGGTTGACCATACAAGGTTGCTCCTGAAACAATCAAAATTGCAGAGTTGACAAAAGTGGCGATGAAAAACAAGGAAATGATCAACTCGATGTAGGAGAAAGTCAAAGTGCTTTTGATTGCAGCCAACGTTGGTTTAGCGGTGACTTTCCCGTTGTGTTTTAAATCGTATGCTTGTAATCTTGATTTCACTACACTGGACCCCAAAAACAAGGAGTGTGGCATGATGGTGGCCCCCATGATCCCAATTTGAAAGTAGATGAATTGGTGATCTTTGAACATTGATGGATGTGGAAGAAATCCTTCGTACAACTCTTTTTTGTTTGGAATTGAGATTTTGAAAAGTTCCAAAATAAAGCAAATAACTGTTAGCCCAACCAAAGAAGTGACAAACAATTCAAAAAATCTGACCCTTTTCATGGAGTATCCATCTGTTCTGTAGAAAACCAAAATCATCAAACAGTCTAAAACGGTTAAAAGAACACCAAGCAATAAGGGAATATTGAAAAGAATCTTCAAAGCAATGGCTGTCCCCACGATTTCCGCCAAATCAGTTGCAATGATCGCCAGTTGGGAAAAAGTGTATATCACATAGTTCAGTTTTTTCGGTAGATGTTGTTTACAATTTTCTGCCAAATCTTTTCCTGTAACGATCCCTAATTTGCAACACAAGACTTGCAATATCACGGCAAACACATTGGAAACCATGATTGCAAATAACAATTTGTATTTGTACAACGCAGCCGAACTCACAGCCTCGGAGTAGTTCCCGGGATCCATGAACGCAACGGACACCAAGATCCCCGGTCCTATAAACGACATGAATTTCTTCAAAGTTCGTTTGATTTCTTTGTAATTGGCCATATCGAATGAGGCTTGTTTGTTTGTTGATTTATTTGTTTGCTTTTTTGTTTGTTTTTTTGTTTGTTTTTTTGGGCTGGTATGAGTAGATGAGCCTTGTTTTCTTTTGGCTTTCTTAAATGATGCTGTGGTTGATGTTTTCCTTTTCAGATATACAGAAATATCTGAGTGATGTATTTTATATGAGAGTTTTTTTAAAGATCTGAAATTTTGATAGCTGTATGAATTTATTTATTTTTATTTCTTTGACTTTAAAAAAAGAGTTGAGTATCACACTCGTAAATCGAGATGAACTATTATAGATGTGTGGCAAGATTCCAAAATAAACTTTTTGTTCAAATAACACAGTGTATCTTTTAAAATACTTTACGCGTTACTTTTATACGTATCAAAACAGGGTCATCAAAATAAAATATGTTTTGTTTAACAATTAAGCGCTGGAATGAGAATCAAAGGACCCACTTTCCCAAATGGCAGAAAAAAACTGCTCTTAAGTAGCACATGCAGTATCTTGGAAGATAAACGATCAATCAAATAATGAAAAACAACCTTGTGAATAAACTAGGCTCGGTAGAATACAAACAAACAGGGGACCTCAAAGACTCATTTACAAAGCCTTTAGACAAACAGACAGACAGACAAACAGACAGACAAAAATACGACACAATACAAACACAATGCAAGTTTTTAAAAGATTGCACCCATAAAAACAAAAAACGACGCAAATGAAAAAAGAAAAAATTAAAATAACGTCAGATAAAAGTTGACCGGCTATGTCTGCCACTTTGCACGTGATACCCAAATTTTTGTTTTACTTTACTTTTTATTGTATTTTTTATTTATTTTCATGCAATCGTCGGGTAGCATATGTTTTTTCAGAGTTTGTCTTCTTTTTTTCGTGAACACATGAAATCTTGAATGAGTTTTTCTTTCCTCTTATACAATGTTATTCTTGTTAAGCAGAAATCTTTGCTTCCTGTTCAACAAAATGTTGTACATTTCCAATACTCTGGGACTATTGAATTGAATCAATTGGAAGATTACCCAAACAACCTATAAGAAGTTCCAGTAGTTTCCACACTACACCACGAAATTCAGCTTCACTTTAAGCAGTTTGTATAATACCCAAAGCTGAACGGAATCTGCATAATCATACATGAACTACAGTAATAATGTGTTTGACTCACCTGGTGGGGCCAAGTCTCCGTTTGGAAGCAGAAACTGGAATGACACTCCATTGAGAAAAAGAAAAGATATTGATGGATTTACGAGGCCACGAGGCTCGCTAAAGCACGAGTACACCCCGACGTTTGACTCATTTGGACCAACAACTCCGAATGCCAAGAATGAGGGTTTGTTTGCAAGTTCACCAAACTCCAAAACAACCAAACAAGGAAACAACGATGAACAGCATCATTCACCTTGTAAACAGAAAAAAAAGTACAACACACTTATATCTACAGATGTATTGAGTGTTGGGTCGCAAAGAGGTTTGGCGCTTTCCATTGGTGCGCTTATATGGCTATACAAGCTATACGATCTAATAGACATGAAAATCAATTTGCCCAAAAAAGATTATGAATTTTCCAGACTTTCCTTTATTGTCAAATTTTTCATTTTGGATTTCCTATATTTGTACTCTTTGCCCGTGTTCAAAATACCCAAGTTGAATTTCAAACCTTTTGTTACATATTTTTTCATTGTTTTATGGGTTGCAATTGATGTTTTGATATCGAGTAACAGCATTCTTCCCTTTTTGACTTTGTTGGTCTCCACTTATTCCAGTTTAAATCCTCAAAAAATGGCCATCTCGGGGAACACCGTCAATTACAAAAAAATCACAGACTCATCATCCCATTTCAAAGGGAAACACATCATCAAGATTTTACCAGAAAATACTGCTCTTTTCAATCCATTTCATGATAGTTATTGCTTTTCTGAGCAATACGGTGTCCACAACGTTCAAGTGCCAATTAGAGTCAATTCCACTATAGATATTGGGTTTTTGCAGTTTGAACACAGAGACTTGTATACAAACAAACCAAATTTGATCAATATTTCCACCTCAATTAAAAATGAAGCTCATTTGATTAAGAAAATTGTCAAACACGATGAAAGACTCAGATTTTTAAATCAAGACTCCATCAGCAACATTGAAAAGGCACAAAGTATCCAATACTACAATGTCACTTTATCTAAACCTGGTTACTACCAACTAGTCAAACTATTGGACAAAGACAATTTCCAATTGAAACTGTACAGATCAAACCTTGTTGTTCCTGAGTGTCCAAGGGCTTCTTTCAAACCAGTTGAAAAAAACTCTTTAGAAAAACCTTCAACAAATTTGTACTACGACAGATGTTTGGGAACAGAAGACAAAATTTCCATTACGGTAAATGGTGTGCCACCTCTTCAATTGCAGTACGGTAAGAGATCTGGTCAGAACTCTATCAAAGAGACGGTTATTGATGACACCAGCTTGCAACCACCAAATTTTCTAAATGGTGATTTTTCTCCTTTGATGGCGCAACATGCAGTTAACAAATTGAGTAAAAATGATATTAGTAATTTGAAATGGGCGCAAAACTACGATGTCGATATAGAATTGCAATCTGTGTCAAAGGATCAAGGGTTGCATGGCTACCACATTTACAAAATCATTGACGGCTTTGGGAACGTCATTCAAAGAGACATTTTGTTCAAGAATGATAAAAACAATTTAGATTACGAGTACTACATTCACGGCGAACCAAAAGCTTCATTATCAGAAAGAATCAATGCAAAATCACCAACCAAGAAATCTCTTGTAATCACTTTGGAAGATTTCGATGCACAAAAAAAGCTATACCAACATGATGGGCCCTTTGATGTGGAAATCTTGTACAAACGTGAGGGCTCTGATGATGTGGAAATTATTCATCAGTCTTTACAAAAAAATAAGCATTTGGAAATCATTGCCGAAAAATCCGGGGAGTATGTTCTAAACAGTGTCAACTCAAAGTTTTGTCCAGGTATAGTTCTTGGTGAGAACAGAGTTGTTGTTACGGAACCGGTTCCACCGCAAATGAAAATTGAAGCCACCTCGATTCAAGACCAGTGTGCCGGTCCTATTGGGTTGGATTTCAACTTGATATTCACGGGGGTTGCGCCTTTTGAATTTACAACAAAAATCCACAAAATCAATCCCATCACGGGCCAAAAAACTTTGTATGAATCTAAGAAAAGACGTTCCATGGGCACCAGACACCAGTTTTTGTTTAACCCGTCTCAAGTGGGTGATTATGAAATTGAGTTTGTTGACATTTCCAACACTGTTTTTAACACCCCAATAAAATTGCAACCTTTGTCCGAATACCTTTTCAAAACCTCCATGAAAGTTAAACCGGATGCAAAAATCACAAACAACAACTCAAACAACAACAGGTTTAACGGCAATTTTGTGGAAAAACTTTGTTTGAATGAATCAAGATCTGTTTCTGTGGACTTGCGTGGTGAACCACCATTTGAATTGAAATACGATATTACTGAAACAAACACAAACGAAAGAACTTTTTTTGTTGCAGAAAATGTTATGGAGAATCATCTGCAATTGGCCACACCAAATTTTGCAAAAGGAGGGAACTATGTTTTTTCTTTGGCATCTGTGAAAGATAGCACCGGTTGTTTGGTTCCATTGAGTGGAGAGGAAGTCTCTTACAATGTTCGTAGATTGGCCCCATCTGCTGAATTCAACTTCATTGATGAAGATCACCAACACGTTATAATCAAAGCCGGGAGCTCCACTACATTGCCGCTTAGATTGCTAGGTGATCCTCCATTCCAAATTGGGTACCAGCATGCCTCTCCAAACGATAAATTTGGAGCTGAAATCAAATATGCCACAATCACTTCAAAAGTTAGACCATCATTAACTTTGAAAGAACAAGGTACTTACAAGTTGGTTTCGATACAAGATAATGCATGTAAAGGTTTTGTTGGATCGCAAAATTCATTCCAAATTAGCTATTTGCCTCAACCAAAATTGAAAGTTTTGGACCACAATCATGGCAAGATCAACAAAATCAACGAGTTCAAATTTTTGAAAAACGATGTTTGTGAGAAAGTGGAACAAGTGATTGAGTTGCAAATTGATGGATTGGCACCTTTGAATGTTACTTATGATGTTATTATTCCTAATGGCCACGTCTTGAAAAACCAATACTTACAAGTCTTGACCAACTACGCCACAATTAAATTGCCAAATGAAAAAAGCGGGGAATACAAAATTGTAATTAAAAACGTGAACGATGCAAATTATCCTGACACGGTGAATATGAAGCCTATTGAAGTTATTCAAAATGTTTTCAAGAAACCAGATTTGAGAATTTTCAACAAAAACGGCGCAAAGAGTTTCAGAACTTGCTACTCCAACATCGACGAACCATCTGCATACTTGGAGAAAATCCAATTGCAGACTGTTACTGGAAACAAAGTTGGTTTGTACGCAGTTACCTTTAAATTATTCCACGAAACATCAGGGAAAACAGATTATTTTGTTTTGGAAACGTCTCCAAAAGGCCACGGAGAACATGGCAATGTCTTGGACATTGATTACAAACAGATTTACGGAAAATTGAAGATGGGTACGTATTCTTTGACAATCGACAAGATTGTTGACTCCGTTACTGGGTGTGTTGGGAAAGATTCGAGCTTATCTTCATTTTCAATCACAATCACAGATGTTCCGACAATCTCATTACTTGAGCCATCATTGGATTACTGTGTTGGTGACTACGTTGCGTACCAGTTAAACGGTCAACTTCCATTTGAAATCAAATATGCTTTTAATAAGAAAAAGTTGAAGACCACTGAGCACTCTTCACAGTTTATTAGATTGGCCAGTGAAGCGGGCGAGATATCGATCAATTCGATCCAAGATACCCAAGCAAAATGTTTGGTAAACTTCAATAAACCCGGTATGGAAAGACAGTTTAGAGACTTGTCACTGAATATTCATGGAAAGCCAACGGTGACTACTTCTAAAGGTGACGTTTTCGAGGAAGACATTCACGAAGGTGAGCAAGCTGAAATTATTTTTACTTTTGAAGGGGAAATGCCGTTCCAGTTGAAATATGTCAGAATGGAAAACGAGATAACTTCGTTTAAGGACATGAAAAATAACAACGTGGAGATCTTTACCGTGAGCGATATCTACAGCTATGAATACAGATTTGTTACTAGTCTCCAGGGTACATATGAGGCAATTGAAATCTCGGACAAGTACTGTACTGCTAGAAATGAGGAATTCTACAAGTAAAGCGGTAGAGTTTGCTGAATATATAACGAGATCAAAGAAAACCACTCATACGTATCTTTAATTCACTAATCTCATAAAACTTTTGTATACTAAAAAGAAAATCTAAAGGGTTTTTTGAATTTAATCTTAGCATTATTTTTTTTGGTCATGTAATGCTTGAAATGCTAGCACACACACCCCCCCCTTTCCACCCTACCACCTTCTTCAAGTGTACTTGCGCTTCTTTGTTTGCGCAATGCACCATCTTTCCTGTGCCGAGATGGCTTGGGTGGATGAAGATGCTAAAGACACTTTTTTCAAAACCATGTTCATCTTTTGTTTCTTTTCATCACCATTGTTGTTAAGTAGTTGCAACTCATTGAATTTGGTTTTCAAAAACCCTAGTATGTGGTAATTTAAATGATATGGAGAGGCACGTATGTGTTCCCATTGCAACTCTAATAAAAAAAAAAAATATTTTTTTGCACATCAATACTCATGTTTTTGCTATTTATATATCTTTTATCTTTACCAAAAATGATGTTTACTTCAAGGTGATTTGCTGATTCATTCCTTTGCATTTTAGGTGAGTTATTTTTCTCATTTACACATGCAATGTATTCATCCCGGCAAAGAAAAATGTGCATCTAGTTTTTACATAAACAAACTGCATAATTGTTTCCTAGTGTCAATGGTTTCCAACTTGTTCCATTCAAGGATGTTTGGCTTACCAGTAATGTGTACGAACCATACAAATGGCATCACCATTTTTGAATTTTTAATAACACTCTGAAAAGATTCCTTTAGAAGCTCATACAAACTTTCAGATCTAAGCAATGGCTTAGAATTTATTACAATGGTTTTAAAATCAAAAAAGTTGAGCTGGCAAATACCATAAACATTTTTTGAGAGACTCAAAACTGAGCTCAGTGCTTTTGAGCAAGTCATTGTAGTTTTTATGCAGTACGGCAAAAAATACATACAAACTTTTTGAGTAGAAAAGTCAGGATTTTTTTATAAACGAGAATGCTTGAGTTGCAAAAATGTTCCAGTGATTTCCGAACTGGTCTTGCTAAAAACTTTGATATTTTTGGAAGCCAATAAAACTGCTAATAGAAACTTGTTTCGTTCTTTGCACAAATCACCAAGATATTCTCTTTTAATGCCGCTTCCATTGTCCAACACTTTTATGAGGCTATGGCCAGCGGTTTCTTTAACAATCTCAACGGGGATGAGTTTGCCGTCAGCTTTCAGGCTATTTATAGTAAATTTCTTGATAATCAAAAAAAGGAGTATATCGTTCCAGTTTCTTATACTTTATGGTTGGGCAAGAGGCATTTACTTTGTTTGTTTTTTTATAAAGTTCTATTTTCAGCAGATTAATAAAACTTACCGCCAAACTGGAGTAAGCACTAAAAGCCGCTGTTTGGATTCTTGAGCAATGTTTGTTTTCGCAAAAAAAACTTACAACCATTGTATCACGTGAGTTTTGCGACTGGCTCAAGGCTTAGTGCTTAAAGTTACCAAACTGATTTTTCCGTTATTCGTTAACGCAATCAAAAACAGTCACGAGAAACCTTTGTAAAAATGCATATTTTTCCGTAACTGGATCTTAAAAGGGGGGAACTGTAAGAAGAAAGAAGGTGCATGCAAAAGACGTACCATTTTACTCGAGTCTTCTTAATTGCTTATCGAAATTTGGAAACCGTTATATAATTAGCTACTTTTTCAACCGTTCGATACACCTTTTAATCTTTTTTTTTTTT
>LPNM01000012.1:41568-57237 GCA_001747045.1 Hanseniaspora osmophila | reverse complement strand
TTTTTTGCATTTTCCAAAGTGTAGAACATGAGAAGAGCAACCCAAGCAATGTTAAGGCTACCCATAGAGGAATACAAGGCACAATCCCAGGGAAGACTGTTTAGCTGTCCTCCCAAGGTTGTTACATTTGATGCGTACAACACGCTATACTCAACAAAAATCCCGGTGTTGGAACATTACTGCTTAGTTGGAAAGAAATACGGAATCAAGGGTGACTTTGATGGAATGCTAAAAAGATTTCCCAAAATATACAAAGATTTGAACATCAAACACCCGAATTATGGTAAACATACAAATCTAACTCCCAACGAATGGTGGTCTACTTTGATAAGAGAATGTTTTGAACCGGTCAAAGTTCCCGACGCCATGGTCGAAGAGATTTTAGTCAGATTTGAAGGGTCGGACGCTTACAGCATTTATCCTGATTTGGTCCCGCTTCTAGAGAAGTTACAAAGTTTAGGATGCATTGTGGCAATTGTTTCAAACACTGATCCGATCATGTTCACATTGATGAAGAACTTAGGATTGGACAAATTCTTTAAACAAAACATATTTTTGAGTTATGATATGGAAGTGAAGAAACCTAACCCCTTGTTTTTCAAAAAAGTTTTAGCCAAACTGGTGAATACTAACCCAGAACTACTTGACGGCATTACTATGGATCAATTGGAAAACCAGTACTGCTATCATGTTGGGGACGAAATGGAAAACGACATGTTAGGTGCCTTTTCAGCAAATTGGAATGGTGTTTTGATTGACAGAGCCAACAAATACGGGTTCTTTTCAAACGAAGGGAAACAGGAAGAACTAGATGAGGCCAAATTGGCAACAAACAAAATTGACAACAACTCAAAAGATACATGGGCAGTTTCCAGTGCGATTAACGACGTGATTGTTCCAAATGCCGAGCGTCAACTGGTTATTCCAAACTTCAGAGTGCTAGAAACATTGTTAAACACTAAAACAAATTAGTAATGATATAATGTGTGTAATTTTTTTAGTATTCGTATGACTGCTTATGACATTTCATTTTTAGTATTTCTTCAGCAAGAAAAAAAAACAAAAAAAAGCATACGTAGACTTTGCAAAGTCTAAAAAAAATTAATTCTGGACGAGACCGGATTCGAACCGATGACCTCTTGCTTGCAAAGCAAGCGCGCTACCAACTGCGCCACACGCCCAATTATTAAAACTTAACAATTAAGAAACTAACAAGTCCGCACAAATGGCTCTCGTTTTATGTGTGTTTTCAAGGGCAGGAAAGAGATGCTTTGTTTAGATAACTTTCATCGGGTACAAAACGTCACGTTGGAAATATAGTAGCTGTTGCCACATACAAACAAAATAAAATCCAAACCACAAACCAAACTTATAAACAAGGTCAACATCAAGGCCAAAAAAGGGTTTCTCATACACTTTTCATATGAATGAAAAGAAAATCCAACGAGTTTTTTACAAATGTGCGGCCGCACTTGTCGTGTTGTTTTTCATTGGGTTTCTTATCGTTTTACCGTTAGATGTCATTGCTCAATGTTCCAAAGACTCTGTTTTTAACACCTTTATTGCTGTTGGGGGCATAGTGTTGCTTGGAGTTTTTGGTTTGTTTTTCATTTTGGGAAGAGTTTTAATTCACAGAAAGCATCTTCAAAACATACCAAAGGCTTATATCCCACTTTTGCAAACAGATATCCCCAACAAAAATGTTTGGACGCTAATCTGGGGAGATTTGAAGCTAACAAACCAGTTGTCCGCGTTTTTCATGAAGCCCGATAGGGCCATTATACACGACGGGCTATCTCCGCCTGAGTATGTTTACAAAGAACACACTCGTTTGGTCAAAAGTGGCAGAGACTCTGATATTTTTGCAGACAAAGTAACATTAGACAGTGACACGACAGGAAGCAGCATAAAGTCTCAAACAGATAACTCTTTAGTGTTTGACGATTTGCCACCATCCACAAACTATGAAGCAGTTTTGAAAGTTTTGTTTGATAAACTTAAATACGAGGGCACACTTTCCAACTCATTTAACATCAAAAACGAAGATTTTTTGGGCATCACCTTTGAAGAGTACATAAATAAAATCAAAAAACGGGTCCAGCAATATAATTTTAGGTATACGGGTACATTTTCTCCTGCAGTTTCTCGAGAATCTTTTTTGTATGCGAAACACGAAGAAGCTTCAGACGCTTTTTTGAGAAATGATATGAGTTTTGACTTTGATGAATACCTTGTCTTATATCACAAGCTACGATTCAGCGGGAAACCAATTAGTTGCAAAGACTTTAAAAATTTTTTAGACCTGACGTTGAGACTGTTCAAAATCTATGCAGTCAAATTTACTTCAGCGGACCAAGATTCAAGACTAGAAGACCCCAGCGAGTCTACATCATCAAATGGTGAAAGCAACATTTTTAGAACAGATACCGGCTCCTCTATTGCTTCTGAAAGTGATGGTTCGGTCCACTCCCTGTCGTCTTCGAGAAATTCTGGAGAAACTTCAGGAACTCATATCCAGCCCATTCAGCAAAGAAGTGCGATTCATGGATACTATCCATCTTCAATGCCAAGAACAGCAAACATGTCACCATTATATTCCACCAATACCGGTTACAGTTTTGAATCTGTGAGAAAAAGATTTTAGTATTTTAGGTTTAGGCCTGTAATATGTTTTCGATACATTGCATCTCTTTCTTTTATGAGTATATAATATGCATGAAGGAACGCAAACCAAATTCCGACCATCAGCGGGTTTTTTTCCGACCCTCACTTCTTTGAAAAAGAATGTTAATTTACATAAAAAGTTTTGCACTATAAGGGGTCTTATAATTGACTCGCCTCATCTACGTATTTTAATAATTGGTTTCTAATTGGATCGTAAGGAATGGTTGTTTCATTGATGCTTTCCTTGAAAAAAGCAGCAAGCAATGAGTATTTTTTACCATATTTTCTAATAATGCTCTTGATCAAAGAAACAGAGCTTTCCATTTTCCATACAAGGTCATATTTTGCCAAGTCTTCGGCAGAAATGTCAGGTTTTGGTGTTTCAGGATCTTCAAAATCGTAATAATCAAAGTTTGGAATGGAAGGTAAAGACTCAGATGCAGATAGGTTAAGCTTTGAGATTGAGTCGTTTGCCAGCAAGCTGATTTTTTCAAAGACATACTGATACAAACTCAGATCAGTTTCAGTTTCCTCGTTTTGCAACAAGTCCAATAAACTCTCAATGAATGTAGAGTCGACCAATCCAATACTTTGATTTGTTTCATATTCGTTGAAAAGAAAATCCACCAAACTGTTTTTAGCAGAAATCAAATTGTTTTTGAAAAAATAGCTAACAATGGTCAACCCTGTTTTGGAATCAAAATTCCAATATCTCATGATTGCTTCGATCACCCATTTGTCTTTTTCCTGAGCATTTGGAACAACCCCAAAGACTTCGGCCAAATCCTCTTTAAAATCCCTAACACAGTTGCTTGCGTGAGAGATCGATCTGCTACCAGCGTGAATGACAGCCTGGGTTAGCAAAGTTACAATCAACTTGTCAACATTCGAAATGTATTGTCCGTATTCACTTTCCAACTTTCCAATGATGCCATGCAACTCTTGAATAGTTCTTTCTTTTTTACGGAAATAGTTTACAACAGATTGTGTTTCTTTACTGAAAGGAAGTTTCTCATTTAACAAAACAAAGACTGCAGATTGCGACTCGAATAACTGATCATCGATCTCCACATCTTTTAAAAAGGTTTCATAGTAATTTTTCAATTCTGCTTTTGAAACCAAAGAGCAATTTGTGTACTGCAAAAACTCGTCATTCAAGGAATCTGAAATTTCTTGAGGAGAGGAAGTTAATCTCAACTCTTTTTTGATCAAATTCTTGATAAAGTTAATCTTTGGATTGTAAAAAGTCTTTTTATTACCATAAAGTTGTGAGTCCAACTCCCATTCGTTCCATTTCCAAGAAAAGTTGAAGTTGTTCATTTGGAAAGAAAACCAGTCAAGAAATCTGATTCTTAGTTCAGAATCTAACACATTCAAATGACTGTAATAAAATCTGAAAGCCCGACCAAAAACAGGCGCAATAGATCTGGCGGACGCAGTACAAATACTGACCAATAAAGTGTAGTAGTACATGTAAAAAAAATCAGCGTGGGAAGGAAGCTTGAACACCAAAGACAAAATAGTCTCTACAGCCAAATCTTCTAGCTTTAATGTGCTGGCATTAGGATCGTTTTCCTTAAGATCAATCAACTGAGAGATTGACAAGCCTTTTGGAGCAAAAAAACCTTGCTTGAAGTACATGTTGATCAGTACAACCTGCTCAGAAACAGTATCCTTGTTGAACTCCAAACTTTGGATCACGTCAACCAAGATATCATGGAACAGCAACCCAGCAAAACTTGTTCTTTCTGGAACAGTGTCAAATTCGCCAATTGCATTTGTTTGATAAAGCTCAAAAGTGTATCTTGGATACTTCCACAAACCATCCACTGAGCCACTTGCTTTTTCATCTGACAGTTGAATATTTTTTTGCAAGCTATCAATTGTAGGAAAAATCAACGGATCATTAAACCCTTGAGATTGTTCCGTGTTTGTGTCTTTCAAAAAAGTCAAAAGATGGGAATAGTCTGGGTACAAATCCTTGATGCCTGCTAAGTCGTTTGCCAAAACACCTTGAACAGCTTTCATGATAACTTGGGCAATGTTAACTTTCTCATAAACCTGGTTTCCGTTATTAAACTCATTGTTCAAATCAAGTGGTTCAGTAACTTGGACCTTGAAACTTTGCTCAACTGTGCTCAAAATATTTTGCACTTTGGAATAAAGGGTACTGGAAGAAACGGGATTGAACAAAAATAATTGCGGAACAGCAAGTAAAGTGTTGAAATAAATAAGTTCAGCCAATGGAACCCTTTTTTCAGAGCCGGTATTGTTAAGCTGGGTGGCCAGATCGAAAAACCCAGTGTAAAGACTCAAAATATCGTCCTCTGAGATAATTGGTGTTAGTAGAGAAAAAAATCTCAAACCAAGTTTGGCTTTGTTCCAAAACCCTGTGTATTCAGAAGGCTGAGCCACTTCTGTGTCATTGGAAACGGTTTTGTTGATTGAATCTTGAAATTGTTGATGTAAAAAATTCACAAGGGTCTTACCGACAGCTGCATCAAGAGAGTAAACTTTCATCAACAAAATGGCAATTGTTGGCTGTTTGTGTGGTTGCTCTGTAATGATTGCCCACAAAACTAATTTCAAGTTACTTCTGAAGTACTCTTCAACTTCAAAATTTTGTACAATCCCTTCAGAAATCAAATCAATGTCCTCATCCAAAATTTCCGGTTTTTCCCCAATGGTACAAATATCAGGTAACATTTGTTTAGCCAACATGACACCAGGAGGTAGTCTTGCTCTTTTGAAAGTACGAGGTCTTCTAAACTCTCTCTGGTACTCGTTAGTCTGTTCATGATCATCTTCGTAATCTAAATAAATTTTGAGGGAAACCCAAAACCGTGTATTTTAGCAACTTAGTTTCAATTGAATGTCGAGACATTGAAAAAGAAAATAAGGTGAACTACTAGTTGTTTAAAAAAAGGTTTGTGAATTAAAAATTGTTAGTATTATGAGTTTCTTGGAAACAACTTAAACGCAATCGTCAGCTGAACAAATATTCAATGGTTGTAAAGAAGCATTTGGAACAAATATAAATTAATGTGCGCGTTCGTAAACAAATCATAAATGTCTCGCGGAAACAAGTGTCTTCATCAATGATGAGGATGCTCCGCGCAAGCCTGAAAACTTTACACTTTTTGTATCCGAAATAATTGACATGTAATTCGAGATGTAAGCTGTTTGCGTATTTTCGTTTGTTCAGCAACAACCCATAGTTTACAACTTGCTCGCATTGTATTTGTAGTTTGTTCTCAATGTACGTTTAGCTTGTTGGCAGTTTTGCTTGTTGGCAGTTTTGCTTGTTGGCAGTTTTGCTTGTTGGCAGTTTTGCTTGTTGGCAGTTTTGCTACCAGGTTACGCGATGTACATACCACGAGATCTTTTTTGACCTATCATCTTTTGTTGTCCGTAATGTGAGGTCGGTGCAGTGATTTGCGTGATTTGCTTCTTGGATCTTGAGAGCAAGATAGGTGGAAGTATATATTTCAATGCTAAGAGCTTGATAAATGAAAATAATTACAGAACCTTTGGATTCATTCCATCACTGACTGAATCTTTTTTTTTTTTTTCCGGTGTTGAACAAACTAAACAAAGAAGTTTTTTTAAAAATGTTGTTTGTAGAAATTACACACACGGTCACGGCTAGCGTCGCGTCGTTATTCAAGCTAAAAAAAAAAAAAAAAAACACTTACAGTCACGTGCCTACATATTCAGTGACAGTTTGTAATCATAGGTTCCATCTATATTCTATGGGGTGTCCTCAAGCTGTCTTACAACCAAAGTCCAATGGACCCCAAGACACACTTTAAACACTGAACGTTCAACATCAAATTTTTTGTCAAATCAAAAAACATATACAAATGTTGTTCTTGCTACAAAAAAAGAACAAACATCAACCGTCATTATAAACCTTTTAAGTGTTGAATTTCATCGTCCTTCTCTTTCAAAGCGCGTTTCAACATCTCAATTTCTTGAGTAAGCTGTAGAGCACTAGGCTGAACACCTTTTTCAAACAATAGCACTTGTTCTTCGGCAATAAATCTTTTCAAGCGTTCTTCGTTGACTTCTTGGATTAGTGACACAATACGAGATGATTTCTTCCTCATTTCTTTCTGCATTTCATTGAAGTAGTTTGATTGGTCAATAGTATTGTTGTTTGAAACATTTCCTGTACCACCATATCTCCCTTTGGTGGACGCATCATTTAAAAACAGTTTGCTTTTGGTTTCTAACTCAATTTCGCGCGCAAAAGACTCTGTCAGTTCTTTGCTCACAATAGCCAACTCTTCAACTAATCTTTTGTTTTCATTCAACAAGTTCAATTGCTCGGGGTCAATGAAAAAACTTTTGAATCCATTGTGTGTGTCGTTTACTGTGATCAAAGCAGGCGCCATTTGTTTAGCAGTTTCTTTCGAAACAAAAGAAGGAGCGTACAAAACTTTTTCGTCCTTATTCGAAGTCGATGTTTTGGATAGCGGAGCAGCGAAAGGATTATCCCTTGACCGGGGTGGTGAGTTCTCCTGGGTTTGTGGCAAGACACTTTTTTCCTTTTTTGCTCCAAGACTTTTGTTGCTATTGAAAGTTGGTTCTTCATCAAAGGAATCAGAATCTTTAGGAGTTGTGTTCTCTTGGAAAGAATGAATGCTCACGGGCTTGTCAAAAGAGCCAGTGACATTTCTTTTGTTGGTTTTTTCCATTGAAGGAGTTGAAAATAAAGAGTGAAACGATTTTGTTTCCTCATTACCGTTTTGTTTATCCTCCACGGGTTGTGAAGAAACAGTGAAAGGTTGGTTCCATAACTCAGTACTCAAATTTTCTTTATTATTTCCACAAGTATTCAGTGGAGGTGAAGCACTGACAGGTCTAAATTTAAAACTTTCTTTTTGCGCCAAGCGCAAATTGTCCTCATTTTCAGGTAGCTCTGAGCTTTTTTTAGCAAAATCAAAATCCTGTTGTTCATTTTCCCTTTGGTGTAAAGTCCTTTGATCCAAATTCGAGGAAAATGAGCTTGGAGTATTTCCTGCGTCCAACTTGTTTGAGAAAGAATCAATTTCTGTGTCCTGTTGAGAATTGCCTTTTTTGTTGCTGGAAAATTTCCTAAAAAAATTTTTTGCTTTCTTTAGAGAAGCTTTACTATTACTGGTTGCACTAGATTTGGTGCTAGCAGTCACCGAGTTCACAGAGGTGGTTCGCATGTGTTGAGGTTTCGAAGAAATTGACGTTTCATTTTTATCAGAAGGTTCTGCTTTTCTTGAGGAAAAGCTTGAATCTTCCCCTTGGAAAGTCTGTGTCAAACCGTCTTGAGACTGGTACCTTGATGGTCTTTCTACAATATGATTTTGACCGTATGATAAGTTCTCTTTGCTGTGGAAACCCCCGTCAACAATAAATTGATCTCCGTGTTGGCTTGCCGGCTCAGTTTTCATTTGACCATCCAGCCGCAGTCTTGAAGAGTTCGAAACCTGTTCCGGTAACTGATTAGCTGTGTAGTACAGGTTCATATCAGTAGTGTTGTTAGCCATTGCGTACATTGATTTTTCACCAGTAGAAGGTTTGGTTGGGGATGCACTGCTCTCATTGGTGAAAACAGAAAATGCTTTTGACTGTGAATGCTTGTGTTTCACTGGACCATTGCTTCTTATGTCACGTTCATATGCCTGATTATCCTTACCTGTGTCATTCGCGTCAATGCCAGAGTTATCCAATCCCGACATCAACAGACTTGCAGGTCTTAAATTAGCAGATAAAGATTTTTGGTGACCCACTGGGGTGTTAGGAATAGATGGCTTTGCATATTTCTCTTCTGCGCTTAACGGAACTTTCAATTCCATTGGCTGGTTTTCCACATTTTCACTCCCGCTCGTTGCTGGATAGTCTGGTGAAGTAAATTTGTTTAGCATGATAGAGCTGGATGATTTGCGTAAGAAGTTGGTTTGTCTTAGAGGTGAGCTGTTAACCGTCTGGTTATTGCTGGTAGGCTTATGTGCTTGCTCTGCAAAACCTGAAGATTTATTGGTCTGGGGTGCTTGCCCTGCAGAGCCAGCTGGTCTATTAGTTTGAGGTGTTGGGTTTTGATTCGCAGCAAACTGCTTCGTTGGCAATGGCCTGTTAACAAATGAATTGTTTGTCATTGGGTTAGGTCTGCTTTGCATTGACATGGCCCGAGGACCGGTCATATTACCTGGCTGCTGTGGAGGACCCATTTTTTGTTGCTGAGCACCTAGTGCTGGTGGAGTTTGTGCACTATTTCCTAAACCAAATTGTGAGGACGACTGGTTGATAGGGGGTCTCGTTTGCATAGTCATTGCTCGTGGAGGACCGTTCTGCATAGTTCCCGGATTAGATCTTATTTGAGGATTCATAGGATTAACCCCATTCATCATTGAGTTAGATCTCGAGTAAGCTCCAGAGGGTGGAGGCTGTGGAGGCGTGCCTGCATTCCTAAATTGCGGGGAAGCTGCATTGAATTGTTGAAAAGCTGTCCCGGGAGGACCGTTTTGCATGGACATTGCTCTTGGTGGCATTTGCTGCATGGACATGGCCCTTGGGATGTTTGACCCAAACCCCATAGGAGACTGTTGTTGTTGTTGTTGTTGTTGTTGTTGCTGAAATTTCCCAAAATTGCTCATAGCAAGCTTTTTCTGGGTATTCAACATCTTTCTGTATTCAACATTGTTCAATTTTGAAGCATCAGCGTTAACATCAGACATAATTGTCGGAATGATAGGAGCAGTGTCTGCGGTAGCATTTTTGTTCCCATAAGAAGGACCCCCGCTGTTTCTAAAGCCAGATATATCATTGAATGAGACCAGTTGACTTTCTCCTGGACCAAGTTCAACGTCTTCGTCCTTGTCGTCATTGAAATCATCTCTTCCACGGGAAGACCCCTTTTTTTTGAAAATATTACCAAAGGTGGCTTTTGCTTTGTGACTCGCAGCGGCGGCCATTGGCGATTCCCTATAATGTGGCATAGTGTTTCCTCTCATTTGGTTTGAAGTTCTTTGTTGGGTCATAGGTTGTTGGCCCTGGTAGTAATTTTGTTGGGATGTCATAGACATAGCTGGTTTTGGCTGATAATAGGTTGGTTGTTGTTGTTGTTGTGGTGGTGGTGGCATGCGCATTTGTGATCCTTGATGTGCAGGATATGAAGGATATTGCTGTTGCGTTTGAAAAGACGTTTGAGCTTGTTGATCGGTTGCAGTTGGCTGGTTCTCAACCATAGCCATCTGTTCCTCTATTGTAACGGTAGATTGTTGGTATAGCGGATCAGCGGTCAGACCTGAAACATTGTTTCTAAAGTTTCTACCTTTTACGGCTCCCATTCCAGCGTCCATTTTGAGTCAAGAGTTGCTGTTTGTTTGGTTTTGTTTTGTTTGGTTTTGAATAATCAAATTACTTATAAAGTTAATGCTTTTATACTGATATTGATAGGCCGAACCATGAAACTGTTCACAATTCTTCTGAACAAAAAACCTTGCTTTTGAAGCGAAACGGGGAAAAAAAAGAAAAATGTAGGCTTGGTTTTCACGCACACATGGTGATTGGCAGTTGAACCCAAAATTACAAAGTGGGAACTTCCAAAAAAAGACATTTTGCAATTAAGCGTCCTATCATGTGATCAACCCGTTTAGTGCCACTATTGAGCATTTATAGAAGTCATCCAACTCAGTAAAAAGGAAAAGTTTTCAAGAAACACAAAAATACAACAACATTTCACCATGAACAAAACATTGCAAAAACCATTAGTTAATTACACAGCTTTCCCAAAAAACCGTAAATAAATGTACATAAATCTCTTGGTTCAATGTACATTGAGCATGTTAAACACAATCTACACAGATTCGCGTCTTTCGCTAGAAGAGGACAGTAGTGAGTCTGTTTCTGAAGAACTATCATGTAACGGATTCTGTGGTGTAAATGAGCTTGTGTTGTCTTTTATCACATCAAAACGCTCAGGATCCTCTACAATTTTCAAAAAATATGTTAGCACGAAACCGCATGTTTGGAAAGTCAGTGGAATTACCAAAAACAACGTGGGCCAGTAACTCTTGGTTTTGTCGTATACTTGAAGAAATATAGGCGGTGTTATCAAAACATTCAAGTGTGAGAGAAGCGACACACCCGCAAGCATTTCACCAGTTTTGTTTGGTGCTGCGTACTTCAACAAACTGTTTTGGATTGTTGGTACAGCAAACGATACCAATCCAAAAAAAAATGTGCATCCATATAGACCCTGAGTTGAAATGAACAAAAGTGGGCAAACCACGGAAAACATCAACCCTACTGATAAAACCCGCATATTCAATATGTCCAATTTATCAACTGAAAAAGTCAAAATCTTAAATCCTCTCTTTTGGATCAAGTAGGGATAAAGATAGATGGGGACTAAAAGTAATGTGATAGTGCTGATCACACTGGAATAGCTGAAAAAGTAACTCAAATCAACAGACGTCCATTGCAAGTCAATAAGTGCGTACGGAGTCAATGCCACCCCAGCACCATCATAGCTTGCAAGGTAAAAAACTTGGCTAGCCACCAAGATCAGCGCGTTGACTCTTGGAATCAATGACCCAGTAGAAGTTTTAGGTAAATAAAGTGCTTTTAAAGGCCTCACAACATCAACCACAACATGCAAACGGCACGTATGATATATAGCCCGAAATACTTTTGAAAACAAATTTCCTCTACTGCTACTATCTGAAGATCTTATATCTTCGAAGCATTTCTCTCTCAGCATTTTATACTTTTCAATAGTTTTTTGATTCTCAGTCATCGACTCCTGTCTTGCTTCTGTGCTTAAAGATTCTGATAAAAACAACCATGTACCAATTAATGTCAACACGTATAATACCATGCTAAACAATAATGTGGTATAGTTGCTCGTTTTGTTGACTATAAACGCAGTTAGCAACGGGACAACTGTGCTCAACCCACAAATGACGCACTGATATGTGGAGAAAAAAAGTAGCCTTTCATTGGATGGAACAATGTCACTTATGTAACTGTTTGTCAGTGCATTTAAAACCACAACACCACCATCCAATGTAGAAACCGATAGCAACAACAAAAACGAATATATGTTGTACTGATAGCGGTCAGAAAATATGAAAAGATTGATCAAACCTGCCATAACGGAGAGTACAGCAGAAAGAACAAAGGCAAAAAAACGTCCTTTTCGATCACTGAGGCTTCCAAAATATGAGCTGGTGATGATCCCCGTGACTGACTGGAATGCGGAAACAAAACTTTGGACGCGTAGATATTCAGACTGGCCAAAATTTGAGTCTTCAAACGACCCAACTACTTTACGCATTTTCAAGTCAGATAATGCAGTAACGCAAATAAAAGACGCAACAAACTTAAGTGCACTTAAGCACACGAGCAAATAAAAATTTGGCTTTAAATTGAACTTAAAGTGTTTGAAATCAAAAAATGAAGCACACTCATAAGATCTATCACCATGGTTGCTATCCTTAATTAATTCCCCGTCAACTGAGTAAGTGGCTTGATTCGCGGTATCCCTCGAAATATTTCCTAAAACACTGTTCTTAGATAGAAGTTCCTCAAACGTACTTTCTAAAATGAAATTTTCGTTTTCTGCAGCAACGAGAGGATCATTGTAAGGAGAACTTTTACTAGTAGACTTGTTTTGGGACACGGACATCGGGCAATGGTCAAAGTCTGCGCTGTATGGTTTATCTTTTTTGTACTTCAACAGTTGAACCCAAAGTTTCTTGGTTTGGTGTTTGTTCTGATTGAGGAGGAGATGTGGAAAATGCGGGACGTTCTTTCGATTATCGAATCAAATCTTTGCAAGAAAAATAAGTTGTTTTGTGCTATTAATCTGCTCAAACCTGATCCGTTCTTTCGTTAAAATATAGTGTATTTCACTAGGTGATGATCGTTAATACAATTTTTGAAAATATATATCCATTTACCTTTTCATCGGAGTTCGTAAAAGTGGAGGCTCTTTGGTGATTGTATTTTGTTGCTCTTGCACTTTCTTTGTTGGAGCTTTCTTGGATTATGCAAGGCGTGAATAGCAAAACCCGCGTTTCAAATGAAAAAAAAAAATAAAAAAAATGTATGCATTTTACAAGTCAAACCAAATCATGCAGGAATTAAAAAAAAAAAAAAACCAGAAAACAATATCAATGAGGAACATATTACGAAATAGTGGTTTCTTGGCAAGATTGGGACAAGGCGTGAATGCAAATTCATGCAGTATAAAAACGTAAGTTTTTGTTTTTAGATTGATGATGAATGTTTAGCGTTTAATATTCTTGACAAAAAAAAAAGTATTGTTCAAGCACCTGATATGTAGAGAAGCTGAATTAAAAAAAGTTTATACAGAAGGTGGAACGTTAAATGCTGAAAAGTTTTGAGCTTTCAATTTGTCAAGCGAACTGTTTTTGCTTGAAGGAGTATTTGAATTGACAAAAGAGTTTCGCAAAGACTTGTACGAGTTGCGAATGTTGTCTTTCCCGGTAAAGTGGCTTTTTTTAAACAATGGTGTGGTTTCAATAGGTATGCTATTTGATTGCAAATTTGACTTGCCATTTTTTAAATTATTTGCTATATCAAATGACGTATTTGGCTTTGTGTTAACACTATAGTTGTTAATGTGCTCATCAAAGTTGTTAAAACTTGCTTCAGACTGTCTTCTCAACATGTCGTGGTCTTTAACTATTTTCACAAATTGTAGCAGTACTAGCGATAATGCACTCAAAATTATTGGGATGTACAAAAACAATGTTGGAAACGTTTTTGCGGTTGCCGCGTACACTTGCAAGTACAAAGGCGGGGCTATTAGTGACATCAAATGTCTCAGTACTGCCATTGCTGCAAAAACCTGCCCTATAGACTTTTTTGATGCATATTTGATCACTCCGTTTTGCACTGTTGGTAAAGCAAAAGCACTCAAACTGATGAAAAGTGAGTTTAAGTAAGACCCAATGTCGTTTGTTTCGTAAACTATCATAGACGCAAAAGCAGTAATAACAAAAATCAAAAATAGGTATAAATGAATCATGTCAATCCTGTCAATGGAATCTGGCAAGGCAACGTAGTTTCTGCGCTTCAAAAAAGATATCAGCTGAGGAACAGCCAATAACAAAACCAATGCGCGACCTACCCCGCTGATACTGTAGTAATACCCTATCTCTACACTAGACCAGCTGTATTTGAACATGGAATAGGTCACAATAGCTTGCACCGAGCCTTCAACAGAGCCCCCAACAAACATTTCGATGATCACTAAGATTAATACATTGATCCTAGGTACCAATGACCCCAATGCCGTTTTAGGGACCCACAGAGTTTTCAAAGGCTTAAAAAGATCTATCAACGTGTCCATTTTCAACAAATGGTAAACTTTGCTCCATTTTGAGGACTCTTTTGAGAAAATTGCTTGTTCTTTGCGTAGATTTTTACGAAGAACCTCGTTGTGATACTGTGACTGTGACTCTCTTCTTTCATTGACTGTTCTTGATTCTGATAAAAAAAATTCAACACCCAAGGTATAGCTGACATTGAGAAACAATGCTACATACAAAGTATTAAAACTATTCCCCTTGAATATTTTCACCAAAAACGATCCAACCAATGGACCAATCCCAATGGTTGCATACATGATACTCATAAAGAAAGAAATGCAAACCATCCGATTATCTTCAGAAACAATATCACTAACGTATGAATTCCCAACTGCAACCATGGACATCTGGCCCGCGTTCAGTGCTTCAATGCAGTAGAAAAACACAAAGGAATAAAACTCGTATGTAGTGGAGTCTTTGTAAATGTACAAGTTAGCCAAAGAACCCAAAATTGTCAAAAGCCCACAAATTTGTAGTACAAAAACTCTTCCGTGGTTATCACTCAAATGGCCATATTTGGAACATAAACTTATTCCAAGCAGTCCTTGAATAACGGAAGTGACTGATTGAAATTTTGCAAATTCTTTTTGGGATTGTCTTTCATTGTCTTCGTAATACTTTTGAATTTTGGCAAGCGTTAAATCAGTAATAACACCAAGCACCAAGTTTTCGGCTAGCACTTTTACTGACATCAAAGAACATAAAATATAGATGCTCGGTGCAGGTTTGTGCAAAGTAGGTTTCCACCGACTCAACCCTGTTTGAGGAGAGTCAGATTGCTTGTGTCTGTTGTTTTCATTGCTTGTTCTTTGGTTTCCATCTGCATTGTCACCATCGTCATCATCTGTAAACAGAGCATTGGTTTCTTGATCCACGTCGGATTCCTCGTCGCAGACCACAGGTCTGGATAGTATTGTGGATAATGTCTGCTCCAAAACGTACTCTGGATTCGCACTCAGCTCTTCGTCAGTAAGCTGAACTGCAGGTCCCAACGCGTTGTCCTGAGTTTTTGAAGTGGTGTTTGAATTTAATTCTTCGCTGGTCATACCTTGAGTCGGCTGGGCTATATCGCTTTCTGCTAAGTTATTTGTTTTTGGAAAGTTTTCTTTTTCCCCAATAATTGATGGGTGATCAGGAGAATCTTCGGAAGACTGGAATCAAACTCATATTTGCTTGACATCCATCAGTTGAAGAAGGTCGATTCGGACCAACAATTGGTTGTCCATGTAATTCGAAATATTAAACTTTTAAATTTTTCAATGTTTCCCAAATAAAAGCATTAAATCGTTCCCTTTGTCTTTAAGAGAATTCCAAAGGACTTATCGTTTGATTAGGGAAAGTTTCTTATGATAGTCTAATACGCGTCACATAAACACAGTGAGCTTATCAGCTTATAACCTTATTAGAATGTTCCGTTAGTGGAAACTTGCCCTTGACAGAGTAAAAGCAACACCTTAATCGTTTTATCGAGTCTATTCGCTTGATGGTTGATTTTAAGCGCTTCTACTCTTATTTCAAGCAGTCTTTTTTAGGAAAATGGATGTTTTGTTATCTCTAGGATCTGCAATAGAATAATGGCATTGATCTAGAATTCCCATGCTGCGACTATTAAACACCAAGAAAGAAA
>LPNM01000012.1:12475-24835 GCA_001747045.1 Hanseniaspora osmophila | reverse complement strand
AAAAAAAAAAAAAAAAATGCAAGAAAAAAAAAACATAAAAACATATATGAAAAAGTTCTTATGCAGTAATAGAAACTATGTGCTACGTGATCTCATGGGCATTAACAGATCAATCACTATAATACCGAGTGAAAAAAAAGCTCTATATCGAATAAAAAAACAACCATAGCAAGGTACACTAATCCGTACATTCACGGAAAAACAACGACAGACTGTAAGATTTGGTGAACTCGTTATTATAATTTTTTTTTGTTCTTTTCCACCAATGGAACTTTTTCGAGTTTTTTTTCTCCAACACCAAGTATATAAACTCAATGGTTGAATGAATTTGTTTCTGGGACAATCGATTTGGTCTTGCATCATCAATTTCCATATGATACAAAGAAAAAGAAAAATAAAAGCCCCAGAAAACTAGACCGAATTCCATTTTCTTTCATATAACCATAACAATGCAATACACTAAATCCACCGTTGTCACCGCTGCTCTAGCTGCCACTGCTATGGCTGCCTACGCTCCAAGTGAACCATGGAGCACATTGACCCCAACTGCCACCTACACCAACGCCATTACCGACTACACCCATTCTTTCGGTATTGCTGTTAACCCAATTACTTCCGGTTCTGCTTCTGCTTCTGCTTCTGCTACTGTTTCTGCTGCCAAAGCCAAAAGAGCTCAAGCTATCTCTCAAATTGGTGACGGTCAAGTTCAAGCCACCACCTCTACCACCGTTCATTCATCTACCTCTTCTTCCGTTTCTACCGCTAAAACTACTGCCAAAGCTGTTTCTCAAATTACTGACGGTCAAATCCAAGCCACCACTGCTACCACCACTCCATCTTCTACCTCTCCAACCACCACCAAAACCACTGCTCAAGCTGTTTCCCAAATTGGTGATGGTCAAATCCAAGCCACTACCTTGACCACCGTCTCTGCCGGTAAAACCACCGTTCAAGTTGTTTCCCAAATCACTGACGGTCAAGTCCAAGCTTCTACTGCCACCTCTTCCACTACTTCTTCCAAATCCACTGCTTCTGCAGCTTCTCAAATTGAAGACGGTCAAATCCAAGCTTCTACCGGTTCTGCTTCTGCTTCTGCTTCTGCTACCACTTCTGCTTCCGAAGAATCTGAATCTACTGCTTCCGCCTCTTCCACTTCTTCCTCTGCTTCCGCTTCTGCTTCCTCTTCTGATGTCACTGACCCAGTTAAAGCTGAATCTTGCGCCAGTGATGGTACTTTGTCTATGACATTGAAAGACGGGATCTTGACCGATGGTAAAGGTAGAATCGGGTCTATCGTTGCCAACAGACAATTCCAATTTGACGGTCCTCCACCTCAAGCTGGTGCCATCTATGCTGCTGGTTGGTCCATTACCCCAGAAGGTAACTTGGCTCTAGGTGATGACGATGTCTTTTACCAATGTCTATCCGGGAACTTTTACAACTTGTACGACGAATCCATTGGTGCTCAATGTAAAGAAATCCATTTGGAAGTTGTTGAATTGATCTCCTGTTAATTTATTTGAAAGTGAACATAAACACAATCAGACAAATACAAGTCATATCATATTTTTCCTTAACCATATCTTTTGTACAATAATAATACCCGTGAACCTTTTTTTTTTTTGATAGCGTACAATTTGTTTTTAGCCCTTTTTTTTTTTTGCCGATGATTACAGGATAGATTGATAGATTTAATAAACATAAACAATAATGATAATAACAATAACAATAATAGACAGACAAGGATAAGAAGAACAAGTACACATGGATTTTAGATAGACGCTATTCAATGTTTTTGTCTGCTTCCTATCATCATGCAATCATCATTTTATGTATGAGTATATACACCTTTTTTTGATACCAATATAAAGTAACGCTGTTTTTTTTGCATTTTAAAAGATTGTTGACATGGTCTGTAAAAAAATAACCCACTGGACAATTTAGCCTGTTGAGACGGATTGATTGATGCCAGCGCGATCACAAGTGACCTAAATAGAAAATCTAAAGGCAGGTTTGCCTTGTTAAAGAGGTCCTGCTCGTTTTGAAAAAAGCCCTAAGCAAAAAAACAAAAAAAAATTTAAAAAGTAAGTTTAAAGCTCGCACTCAGGATCGAACTAAGGACCAACAGATTTGCAATCTGCTGCGCTACCACTGCGCCATACGAGCTCTTCAAATTTTTTAATTTTTTAACATTTTGTGTCTGTGTTGTAATAATATGTTTTACACTAACTCCTGAGTAAAAAAAAAATAATTAAAAAAAACAAGCTCGCACTCAGGATTGAACTAAGGACCAACAGATTTGCAATCTGCTGCGCTACCACTGCGCCATACGAGCTAATTTTGGTTTTTTAAAAACTTTGTTGGAAATCTATAGTTCAATATGAATTCTTACTAACTTCCTAGTTTTGTTACAAATGAGTAAGTAGTGATGATATAGTGCGAACAGCTCTAGAGCACGCATACATAAATGAGAAGCTCTAAACAGGATTAAGACTTTGTTCTGTTGCTTCAAATGTTGGTGTAAAAGCCTGGGTAAAATAGACAGACACCCAAAAATGGAAAAATTATAGCTATTTTTGCATTCAAAATCCAATTTTTTTGTTGTGTCATGGCACCAGTGCTAGCAATGAGTTTTATAACGCACAGAAAACTATCCTCTTGCAATAATTTTTATTATCGTGTTACCTTAATAATGTGACTCCATAATCCAGCAAGTTCATCTCAAACTTTCTGCACTCCCACTCAAACCTGCAAACAGTAAAACGACGCAAGAAACAGGAAACAGGAAACAGAAGAAAGTTTATAAATTGCAAGAGCCGATGTTTGAGATTTCGTGTACAGTCGCAGAGGTTTCTGTATTCTTTTTTATGATATTAACAGTAACTTTAAAAAAAAAATCAAAGTGTGCGACACAAAGTAAAACAAGAACACTACATCTTCTATGTTTGTTTGACGCCTTAACAATTTTACCACCAAAACTAACAAACCTAACTAAAACAACCTGCTAAACATTATCTAGCAAAATAAACAAATCTTATCTAAACGACGGAAAACGTCGAGACTTGCAAAATTTGGAGTGGTTAGCTGTTTTTTTCTTTCTTCAAAAAACACAAAAATTATGTGCCGAAATCTCCGGTTTTTACACAAAGGAACAAAGGGAGGCATATATATATAAATAAATATATATACATCTTGATCACAATAACTGTACCAACCCCGCCCCCCCCCAGTTAAAGCCCTAAAAAGAAAATTGCACTTTCAAGTACATCATTTATAACAACATGCCTCCACATTTAAAAGCTGCTGATCCTGAGCCGTTTACAGCGTCGGAACACGAGTATGCCTCAGGGACGTCTTCCAACGATAGTCCTGACCGCAAAACACACAGTACAAGACGGTGGCTAGGGATCCCTATTCCAAAAAACGCAACGATTTTCAGACAGCTAAATTATGTTCACAAATACTCCACTGTTCCATACCTGATCTTCATTCCATTCCATTTGTTTAATGTTCTAGCTTTACCAACTGCATTGTCATTTCTTTATTCGAAAGAAGAAAAATATCAGCTATTAAACGAATACTACTTCCTTTTGAAAGAACTGAATGGTTTGATAAAATTTACAGGAATGATTGTTGGCGGGCTTTCTTTACACATTGTTTCAGGTATAATCTTGAACCAATGGAAAAATTATAGAAAAAATATATTCATCAAAAGAAAAGAAGAAGAAGAAGAAGAAGAAGAAAAGCCTGTGCGTGCGTTGCAAAATGGCGTCATGGACAGAAAAAGCTGGTTTAGATGGAAAAACTGGAATTACAACGCCATCACTGGGCGTGTTGCCGTCCCTCTAATCATGTACCATTTGTATTTGGTGAAGCTCGGTGGAATCGAAAAACTTGGCAGCAAGGCCCATGAAACCATTATGGAAGCCATTTCAGATTTTATTCGCCACAATTTCTGGGAAGGAACCGTTCCCTTTGTGACTTTGGTCTCTGTCGTATTGTACCATACCAGTTTTGGAGTGTCCAGATATTTCAATCACAACAGATTGAATCCTTCAAAGTACCAGTCAAGGGGTTGGTATGTCACTGCTGGTGCCATCGTGGCAGCAATGGCTGGGTTAATGTTTGTTTGAATGCTTGAATGACTGCAACGTTTTTCGACCTGGTTTTAAAACAACAAAGTTGACATTAATTAGTTTATTTATTATAACATATTTGTTAAATTTTCCAATTCATGTGCTATCATATTATATTTCTATTAATTTCCAGGCATCATTAAAAACTTGAAATTAGTAAGCACGGAATGTTTTAAAAATTAAAAATTATCCGTGATAGTTTAACGGTTAGAATTGGCGTTTGTCGCATGCCAGATCGGGGTTCGATTCCCCGTCGCGGAGATTAATTTTTTTTTTTTGCTAAAGCTGTGTGGTTTTCAAAGTTGCTGTAGGATAGTATAGCAATTTAATCAATGTGTGACGTCCTTATACGCGTTAGTTACTCAATTGAAATCAATCATTATTGCTCATCCCATCAACATTTTTTATGTTTTTTCACTAAACTCTTTTTATCTGTGTTTACAAGTTGGTAGTGATATATTTCCTGACACATGCATCACCTATTAAGCAGCGAAACCCCTTTACATATCTTGTATTTTTATTAAAGAAAAACACTCAAGCGGTGGATGTGAATGTTGTTTGCTTAAAAAATACATAATCTGTGTATATACGGCATAAACCAAATTTATCGCGAAACTTTGTGCAGTTGGGTGTTCTTTTTACAATATCATGATGTAATTTTCTGCATAACGGCCATAAAGGGCAAAAAACTTAAAAATTGTCCGTGATAGTTTAACGGTTAGAATTGGCGTTTGTCGCATGCCAGATCGGGGTTCGATTCCCCGTCGCGGAGATTAATTTTTCTTTTTGGTTCATTTTCATACTACAAGGGTAGTTTTGTTTTTATTTTTTTGCCGGTCTTTGTTTTTTCAAACGGCTCGAACCATGCATATGTTTTGCATGCAGGAAAAAAAAAAATATGCTGTGTTAGAAATATAAAAGATGAAACATATTCATATGGGTTTTATGAAACATTACAAAATAAGGGTTTGAGATATGCATTCCTAGAGCTGTGCAGTTTTTTTCTTGTTGTGTATTTGTTTTTAATAGGCTTTATCTCTAGTCATCAGTCACATAATTTCACATAATAACGCCATACAAATGCAGGATATTACATGAAAAACAAACACATAACAAAATGTACTTTGATTGGGTATCAAATACATATGGGTATATAGAGGTACATATTATGAGTTACACATTTTGATAATTTTGTGGAAAAAAACTACAAGTTATGAAAACTTTTATTGCATGGAACTTGGAAAAAAAAACTTGTCGGGAAGAAACCTTGCCAAAAGGAAAAAGATCAACAGTCAATCAAAGTGACAGCTTCTAATTGGATAGGAACACATTGGGAACCGATGAATTCGTCGTACAAGTTGTAAAATTCGTCACCACTCAAACATTCATAGAAAATGTCGTTACCACCCAAGGCCAAGAACCCATCTGGGGTGATGGACCAGCCGGCAGCGTAGATGGCTCCTGTTTGTGGGTATGGTCCGTCAAATTGAAATTGTCTACCCGATGAGATTGTTCCAATTCTGTCCAAAGAGTCTCTTAAAACAGAGTCTTGCAAAGTGACAGACAAAGTGTTGTTTGTTTGACAAGAAACGTCGTTGAAGAATGATGGCAATTGAGCAGAACATTGAATGGTAGAGTTGTAAGATGTGCTGTTGACAAAATGGGAAGAGTTTAGGAACGCAGCAGTGGAGTTCAACAAAGTGGTGTTGAAGTTGGAAGAATTGTAAAACATGTTGGTAACGTTGAATGTTGTTGTGTTGGAAGCTGCAGTGTAGTTACCGTGAGTAGTTTCGTTCACAGCGGTCGCGTTGGCAATCAAAGTAATGTTGTGGGAAGCACCGGTAGCAGAAGCACCTTCGGTGGTTGTGGTGGACATAACAACGGTTTGGGTTCTGGTCAATGTTGTTGTGGTGACAACTTCATCGGTTGTGGTTTTGGAAATGACAGCTCTGACTTGACCATCAATGACAACATCCAAAGCTGGGGTTGGAGCAAACAATTTGTTTTGTTTTGATTTACCAGAAGTACTGATGGTGGCAGCAGCAGCTTCAGTACCAGTTGGAGTGGCAAAAGCACTGGCGTTAGCAGTGGCACTGGTCAAGTTGAAAGTGATGGTTTTCACAGCAATACCAAAAGAGGAGTTGAAGTTGGTGAAACCGCATTGGTAAGTTTCAACAGGAGTCAAAGTGGACCATGGTTCACCACCAACGTACTCGGTAGCATTGGCACTTTGAGTGGTAGAAGAGGCTGCTGAGGAAGCAGAAGATTTGCTGGTGGTGGTTTCAGTGACAACAACATCGGTAGAGGAAGCAGAACTGTGTCCGTGTTTGGCAGCACCAACAACTTGGGTGGCTAATAGCCCAGAAAAAAGTAAAGTTTTAAATTGCATGTGGGTAGTTCTTTGTTTTTTTGTTTTTTTGTTTTAGTTTGAGCTTTGTTATACTTGTTCTAAAATTTAAAATTGAAATAAGTGAGAAATGAATGTACTGAGGTCGGTTTATTTGTTAAAGTAGAACAGAAACGAATGTGTGTGTGTGTGTTTGGTAAGAATAACTCTTGGTGTTCTTTCTTTTTTCTAGGAGAAGTAAGAGGATGTAGAGAAGAGAGTTTCAAGTGATTAATATGCCAAAAGGCTCGAAGTTAACAAAAGTTGTGTCAACAAAAGCTTTCAATATCCGCTCAAGGGAAGACCATATTCTCTGAAAGACCAAACATTGTTTACCAAGAAGAAGAAGAAGAGCTGATAATTATTAGGGTGAGGAATTAGAAAGGAACTCGATATTGCAAACCTGTTACATTCTTGAAAAAAACCTCCTTTTTTTCTGGAATGAATGGCATATGTGAGCAACAACCAACTAAGCCAATGCAAGCTAACCTTTTCCATAAATTGTTGGGCCGATTATTCATTTCTCCATTGAATACGCATGCATCCATCTCAAAAACGCTATGTTCTCAATGTTTCCATTTAGGCTTGTTTATGTTATTTCTTCATACAACTTAAAAAGGCAACTGCTGAGAATACACCGTAGTAGTTTCCATAGAAAGTTAAAATAATAAACAAAACTGCTCAAAGAAAAAAAATAATCATAAAAAACAAAAACAACGAAACCCTCAAATCTGGCTCCTGGCCGATCATTCTTTTTTGTGTTGACCCTCCCCTCCTCCCCCACAGGTACCGCTGTGGTTTAAAACTGTGTATTGGCACCTTATTTGTGCATATGAGAAGGGTAACTTTTTTGCTTGTACGGTGATATCTAAACCAACCAAGTTACAAACGTAAACAAAAAACGTAAACAAAAACAAAAAAAAGAAACGTTTTTTTTTTTTGGGCTAAAGAAACAACAAAAATCGTATAGCAAAGTAGAAGTCATGTGATTACTTAAACACGTGCTTCAAATAGCCAATAATGTTGCTGTTCATGCCAAGACAAGCAACCCCCTTTATCGGTTTAAAAATAGTACATTACCCGAACTCAGCAATGTAATTTGGGCCGTGTCTGAGTTAGGTGTATCTGTTATTTCGACAATACTTGTGTGCGTGATAGGGATAAGGGCAAATGAGGTAGTAATGCCAAGAATGAGATGTGAGAACGAATAATTAGGCGATACTTGAAGCAATAGCTGTTTAGAAAAAGTAGAAAAAAAATAAGTGCACACACATATATATATGTATATATATATATACATATATATATATCCGTTACTGCATGTAAATAGCATAAAGGATGTGAAAATCAAAACCTATGTAGGAGGTAACCAATCATTAAAATAAAAAAAGACAAGCTCTGTACCATCAGTGTTGAACCTTGTTATCTAAAGGAAAACCGTTGTGGTTTTTGTTGTCGGTGTTGTCATTTGTAGTGACGTTTGCGTATGCTGGTGGTGCAACATTGTTGTGTTGATCTTGTGGTGGTTGCTCGTCTTCTTCGTCGCTGGCAAACCCACTTTCTAAACTGCCTTGAAGTCTATCGTATTCCTCGTCGCTTCTCAAGTTAGAGGTTTTGTAAATAACATACCAAGCGTGCAATGCAGCTGGGAAAGCAAAAAGAATCAAAAGTAAAAAATTCAATAAAGTTTCTTTGGTCCAAAATCCCTTTCTCATGATGACTGGAATAGTAGGGAAAATTAGTGCAACCAAGCATAAAATTAGATCGTCTTTATTGATAGAGTAAGTGGACATTTGGGTAAAGTGTTTTTGTATTGGAGTTTTTTGTTTTTTGTTTGTTTGTTGGTTTTTTTTATCTGTCTTGCAAGTTGTTTTTAAACGTATTTAGAAAATGATCAATCTTTGAAAGTACACTCGAAATAAGAATCATGTAGGGTTCTAAATATGGAAACGAGCTATACAGCCATAGAATTCGTTGCTCTTGACTTGCCTGTTCTTTTTTTTTTCCTTCAAAAGCGGCAGAAAAACTTTACAAAAAAAAAGGACAAGTAATAAAGTGGAATGGCCGGTTAGGTACTTGAAGCCTCAAAAAAGTGAATTTTTACCAAATATGCAGATTCGATAATGAAGTCTGGTACAAAGATTGGATTTTGACTATACAATACCCTACACATATCTTTGCAGGTTGTTTTTTATTGATTAAATGTCAAAAGAGAATGCATGATAAATCTCGTTGAGTTGCGCTTTGTTTATACTCCATGACACTTACAAAAGATCTGCCATAAGTTTTGAGAAGGACCACGTGTTGAGTATAACCAGTCTCAACATATAAAACCATTATGGGTTCTCAGTTATAAAAGTTGATTGAATATATGTATATATAATTGTGGAGTTGAGTGAGCCAATGGAAAGACAAAACAATAAACTAAAGTCATAATACTAATTATTCCTGTTGACACTTTTTTCTTCACAGTGCCATTTTCCCAGTCTCAAACGTTGCCGTCCAGCATTCTTAGATAAATTCACTGGCTTTTATTCTATAAGCGTGACAGTCTCTCAACCATCTTCTGTATTCTTTTAAAGACCCAATTTTTTCCCCGTAGTAGTCAGGTGGAGGATTAGAAAAAGACTGTTTGGAAGCATCTACTCTGTTTTTGATGATATGCTTCAAGAAAATTTTGTTTTTCAGGTTGTATCCTTCCAAAACACTTTTGTGTCTCAATTGGAAAATAGGTTTCCCAAATATAGATGGCCCGATCAAGTATCCGAATGCCGCAGAGGTCATCACCCCACCTATCAACACTATACTTGGATCCAAACCAAAAATCGTTTGAGTTGGGTCGATTTCAATGGTGGCAACGTACGCAAACGCAATGTTGGACGTCAAAAATGCTGATAGCACAGAGGACCCAATATTAATTTTGCGTTCTTGCCTTCTGATTTGGAAAAACTTGGACCATGTCAACTCTACGTTGGATGGTTTTGTTTTTTGGATGTTGGATGCTGTTGTGTAAGCTCTTTTGTAGATATTCGGATTGACTCTCAACATTTTATAAGTACTGTGCGTGTTCCTTGTACTGTGCGTGTTCCTTGTACTGTGCGTGTTTCTTGTACTGTGCGTGTTTCTTTCCTACCTGATGGTTTTTTGGACAAGCTTCAAAAGGCTCTTTCTTATTCTATTGCTAATGTAAGTTCTGGTAAAAGGGGAAGAAGGAACACACACACGAGGCAAAAAAAAAAAGTTAGCTCGGAAGCCTGAAAAAAAAAAAAAAAGAGAAATTCAGAAATTATTTTTATCACTTGAAACGACTCATCTTGTGAGCAAATATCAGCAGCATCATTATACGTAATAACAGCAGCATCATTATACGTAATAACAGCAACATTATTGTACGTAATAACAACAACTTTTACATAGGCAGTCAAAAGCTCTGGATAATAAATAATAATAAATAACAATATACAATCAGGACATGGAGAGCCAGTGACAGAAATCATTCTTCTTGTTCGTCTAGGGTCTTGAATAACCAGACTTTACGGTTTTCAGGGAACTCGATCCCGTTTTCAATCAACTTGCTGAAACTTTTACTGAACACCTTGAAGAAATATTGCTCGTCGTTTGCAAATTGTTCAACAAGTTTTTTAAACTTGTTGTCCTGCACAAGGGCCATATCGGTTGGAAGCATCATATAACCTTTTGGAGAGTCCCACTGTTTGTTTCCTGCTTCGTTCGTTTTTAGTTCCCATTTTTCATTTAGCAAATTTTTGAAAAATTCGTTGGTAAACATATTGGAAGCAGCACCCCATGGGCCTTCGTATCCCGAATTTTTCAAATGTGTTTTTCCTAAACAGTGGGCCCCTAGCAAAGCAACAATTTCTTTGTCGTCCAAAAAATTTAGTCCGTGGTAGTAGTTTCTAACATATGTGGCGTCTCTTGAAGCGTCTGGCAATCTCCCATTTTCAGGAGTTTTGTCAAATGGTAAATCTTTTCTTCCGGATCTCCATGGGATCTTAGGTCCTTGCATTTCCTGGATGGCACAGACCCCACCAAGGGTGATCAAGTCCCCGTGGGAAATCTTGTCTTTATTTTCATCGTAAATCGGTTTTAAAAAATTGAACGCGTTTCTCAAACCCATGTTGCTTGGATCGTCCAACTCTTTGTCAAATCTCATTGTTCCTCCATATGTCCCAGCAGGAATCTTTTCATGTGGACGAAACGTCCCTGATGCGTGCCATGCGATTCTCACCAAAACAGGTCCGTACCCTATATAGTTGTCGTATTCGTCTTCTTCTCTCAATTTGGTGGCAATCTGGTTATATATCTTTTGGTAATCTGTCTTGTCGAAAATATCCACCGGTTTGGCCAATTCAGAACTTTTTGGAGCATTGTTGCTCAATCTGTTGTTCATGGTGTTCATGTGAGTGTTGTTGTAGTACATGAAGGTGGATCCCCCAACAGCAACGCTTGCTGCTGTGGTTAAAAACAATTTGTTGCTTACTGTTCTAACAAAGGACATTTATTTATGGTTGTTTGTTTGGTTTTGGTTGGTCTTGTAGTTTTTTGTTTGTTTATGGTTTTTTTTTGTTTTTTTTGTTTTTTTTATTTGAAATTAAGTGTTAAATAAAGGAACAGCTAATTATATGAGTTGTTTATATATGCAAGATGAAAGCGGAATAAATAATATCTTATATGTTCCATTGAACGTGGGTGTGCCAAAATATCTTGACACAATGCAAGATTTAGTAATAATATTTAATAACGAAAAGAAAGTTTTTCATGAGCAATGGGCCTCATCATCTGCATAAGTTGTCCAACGATATCGGTCGAGACCCAAAATGCGTGCATGATGGTATTAATAATATTAATAATATCAATAATATTAATATTAATAATAACATTGTCCATAACAAATACGTCAGTTTAACAGAAAAAAATAAAAAATAAAAAAAAAAAAACCTAAATGAACAAGCAAAATAGAACCCATGATGACTATTAAGAACTCAATGCTGCAGACATTTCCAGAATAAAGTCTATATATTTTGAGATAGTTTAATCAATGACTAAGCAAGTTTTTTACCCTGTATAGATAATAGACAACAACCGAAAACCAAACACAAAGAGGAACTTGCCATGGGTTTACTATAAGCTTACTATGGGCTTACCAAGTATCATTTCGCAGCTCAAATTATTGTTTTTGTTTTTGTTTTTCGTTTTGTTTTTTTCAGTGAAAAGAAATCGTTACCTTTTTCCAATTACAAACAAATCATTAACTTTGTCGTCAATGATCTTCACGGAATCATATTGTTCAAAATGATCTGCAATTGAATAATTTATCGGCTTTAACCAAAACCAAAACCAAAACCAAAACTTAAAAAACAAAAGATAAATCATTCTAATAGACCAAGCCTTGTGCAAGATAATACGGATGTTGCATATATATAATTTATTTATTTTTACTATGGAGATTTCCTGAAATGGCAAACTTGCGGATTTATTTTTTTTTCATTTTTTTTTAGTTTTTCTTTTGAACGAATATGAAATTGTTCTTTTATTTTTATTTCATACCAAACGCAAACTTACTAATCAAGGAACTTTCCACCAAGAGGGAAACAAAAAAAAAAAAAGAAGATTTGGTGTTGGAAAATAAGCACATAAACTAATGAAAAATACACAGAAATCACTGGAAGAATTTAATGCAACGACTGGCGACGCGTCACGTCGGAGGAAAATCCACAAAAAACCAAAAAAATACCCGACACAAAAAAACCAAATAAACATATCACATGATAAAACTGAGGTGAAAGTGGGTTTTTCACATTCATAACAAAAACAGTGAAA
>LPNM01000012.1:0-12375 GCA_001747045.1 Hanseniaspora osmophila | reverse complement strand
AAAAAAAGGAGAAATCAAGACAGTGGCTAGGAAAGACAAACATATTGATCAAGATCAAAAGATAACAATCGACCTTATTGATTTGGTAAATCCAAGACTTTGAAACCACACAACTTTCCAAAAACGTCTATCTGAACCTACATCAAAATCTATATCAACAAAAGAAACAAAAGAAACAAAAGAAAAAAAATAGAAAGATAAAGAAACAAAATAAAAAAATAAAGAAAAAAAATAGAAAAAATTCCTTTAACGATAAAAATGTACTCAAACTCATTAGAGCAAGCAAACGGCAACATCAAACAGCAAACTGTTCTGATGGCGAGGTGCTTGTCGCAGCACAAATTGATGGATGCATTCAAACATGCTTCGAATATGTTGAGCGAGTTAAGAAATCCATTGCTCTCACCAAAACAGTATTATGAATTGTATGTGACCATTTACGACACTCTTACTACATTACAACAATATTTGGTTGAGAATCATAAAACAAAACATCATTTGACCGATTTATACGAATTGGTTCAGTATGCAGGAAATATAATTCCTAGGTTGTATTTGATGATTACTGTTGGGTCTGCGTATTTGTACATTGAAGACTCTCCGAAATTAGCAATTTGTAAAGATATGATTGAAATGTGTAATGGTGTTCAACAACCGGTAAGAGGTTTGTTTTTAAGATATTATTTGTCACAAAGAACAAAAGAATTTTTTGAAAATGGAGTGATTTTCATTGATCACAAAAGTGAAGAAAACATTGATAAGATTTTCAAAATTGATTTTATAACAACAAACTTTATTGAAATGAACAAATTATGGGTAAGATTGCAATATCAAGGTCCTTTGAAAGAAAAAGATTTGAGAACCAAAGAAAGAAAAGAATTGCAAGTGTTGATTGGAAGCAATTTAGTAAGATTGTCATCGATTTTGGAACTATCCGATGTCGACTTGTACACGGAAAACGTTTTGCCCAGAATCTTAGAACAAGTGGTTCAATGTAGAGATATCATAGCACAAGAATATTTGCTAGAAATCATTTTGAAAATTTTTCCTGAAGAATTTCAAATTAGTGGATTGACAAAAATTTTGGAATGCTCTTTGAAATTAACACCAAAAACGTCTATCAGTAAAATAATTATCACCTTGATTGAAAGAATGATTTTGTTTAAAAAAAGATCTGCAGATTACACAGATTCTTCAGTATTCAATAAAATCTGGTCATATTTGGTCACTTTGGATGAAGAAAGACCAGATCTACCTATCAAAGAATTTATACTGATTATCAGTAGTTTGACCCAGTTGGTGCAACTTTGGGATGCTCCACACCCTTACATAAACTTGGACAGCTTGTACAAGTTTATTTTCTACAAAAAAGACGACTATACCATAACAGAAGAAACTAATAATATGCTAAAAAAACTTTTGCTAATATCTTCTTCTTCTACTAATGATTTTTTTGGAGAAAATATTGAATTTGATGCTGCAAAAACAACAGATGATTTGTATTTCAATTTGATTACAAAATGCGAATACTATGTGGAGCTTTTAGTAAGTTTGTCAAATGAACAACTAAAGATAGACACAATAGAAACAATCTTCCACACAATTTTTGATAATAGCAACAAGAAAACTTCAAAATACAAGATTTCAAACAAAGACCATTTGATTCAATTTACTAAAATGCTACAACCGTGTTTATTGGAAAACTGCGAATTGGTGTCGAAATTTTTCCATTTGATCAAAAATAAAAATTTGCAAACCCAGTTTGACTTGTTAAACTACTGCCATAATTGGATCATATCAACAAACTCCAATCGTGGATATATTTTGGAAAGCTTAATTGTAGAATACTGGAAATTGATCAGAAAGTATTGCAAGAAAATTAATACCAAATCACCACTTCAAAAGTCCAAAAAAAAAAATGAAACGTTAACAAAATTGCATGTTGAGAAAATTGACAGTGCCACTTTTATCAAGCAGTTTTTCAAAACTATTGGAAGATGTATTCAAGAAATTCCAAATGCAGAAATACAGTTCAAAATGAATTGCACAACGGCGTCATTGGCTGATCAGTTAAAATTAAAAGATTTATCTTACGATTTTTTTGTGAACGCTTTCATCAATTTTGAAGAAATGAGTGACTCACAATTGCAGTATCAATCAATTGTTTACATTTCTCAATGTTTACAAAAAACTAGAAGTTTGTTTGCGTTTGAAAAGAATGGTGAAAACAAATCACTGAGTACTGCTCAAAACGAGTCGAATTATTACGAGAATTTGATAACCAAGTGTACCCTATACGGTTCCAAATTGCTAAACAAACAGGATCAATGCAGATCTGTTTTACAATGCTCGCATTTGTGGTGGTGCACAGAGGTGCCCGCTCTTGGCGAAGAAGAAGGCGTAACAGGCAGTTTTTTCAGAGATGGAAAAAGAGTTTTGGAGTGCTTGCAAAGGTCGCTAAGAGTTGCGGATAGTGTTATGGACAATTGCACAAGTTTTTTGCTTACAGTGGAAATTTTGAACAGAGTTCTGTATTACTTTATTCATGGTGAAACTTCTTACGTGACTATAAAATATTGCAATGGTTTGATTGAGTTGATTAAAACTAATTTGCAGTTTTTAGAAAGAGAAACAAGAATGGCTACCACTTCAAAAAACGAAATAGAAAATTCAGTTCTGAACCATCAAGCAGATTCAAACTCTGCTCTGCCATCAACCTCTTCTTCAGCTGAGCACCACGCTAATTTTCTTACGTGCTATGGCATTGGCATTGATGGAACAATAATCAAATCCTTTAACAAACAAGAATCATCTAAACTAAGCGATGTCCTTTTCGGAAAGAGACTCCACCAAAATGAGCATGATGCAATAGACAAAGCAAGTGCTCAGAAGTCTTTTGCAAGTATTGCCAAGAATAACAGAATTCCAATTGAGTTTTTTGAAAGAACCTTGAACTACATCAAACTCCAAAGAACGGTTGACGATAGGTTCAAACTGATTGCAACGTGATAACGCAAGATAAACACGGCGCTTGCCATGTTGTTTAAAAGCGATGCATATGGATATTTGGGAGCTCTGTCTTTTTTTTTTTTTTTTATTTTTCAAAATTAAACCATTCGCCAAAATTAATGCGTTTTTTAAATGAAAATATTTCGTGTAGTATTCATAAAATTTTTATATATGTTGTTGTGTTAAAAAAAAAAAAACTAATAAGGTTCATAATTTTAGTAGCAGTTAAAAAAAAAGAATAATGTGTGTCAAGAAACTGAAAAATAAAAATAAAACCCCTTTTTTTGGATGTCTCGTTGATCCCACAGCTTGATATTGCGTTGGGATTAGCTCTGTAGAGCTAGCGATGACGGAAGAAAGTGAAGGCGAATTGGAAGTTTGACGCTGCGATACAAAAGTTGCAACAGAGGGCAATGACGGCAACGATGGTGCTGATGATAGTGATGTCGAAAACAGTTGTTGCGAAATGGTAGTAGTTGTCGGCTCTGGAGCCAATGAAAAAGGCAAACCTCTTTCCGTCCCACTGTTTGAGGGTGATAAAGCTGTAAATGATTTAGAGACTGCAGTGTTGAAATTTGAAGACCCAGAAATTGGAATCGAAGCTGAGTTTAAGCTTTCCGTGCTTTGTGAAACTTGGGAAGTGGAAGAACTGAATAATTCAAAAGTTGGAGAAGAAGACTTAGTAGCGATTCTTGACTCAGAAAACTCCTCAGTTGACGATAAGCTGGAAAAAGTGTTATCACTGCTGGCAACAGACTTTGTTACAAAGGAACTTGTCAGTAAACTACTAGACGCAGAAGTATCAGAGTCTGTGTTAGACAAGGCCCTTGTTGAAGTCTCAATAGTTGATGGTGAAGAATGCGTCGGCGTCATTGATTTAAAATTCAAAGAGCTTTGCGAAGAGCTGAAAGTGGAATGCAGCGAACTCGTGTTATAAAAAAAGGACGGAACGTAATTTGTTAGTGAGAACGAAAAGCTGCTAGACGACAAAGTTGCAATGGAATTGGATAAAGTGACAACACTAGTAAAAGTTGAAGTAGAGCTAGCAGCGCTGGTATTTAATAAGCTTGCTGGAACAGGTAAATTTGTTTCTGGCAACGTAGTAAATTTACTGCTATTGGTGATTGGTGTAAGAGATGTAGACGGGGTGGATAAAACACTTGATTGGCTCATCATGGAGGAGTTTGTAGTGCTAGACAAAAATGAGCTGGAAAAAGATGTGTGGTCAAAAGCGCTTTTAGAACTGGAAACCGGTTCTGAGGAGCTCCCCATTTTTGAAAAGCTTGACGTGAACGTACTTGAAAAAGACATTTGACTAATTATGCTTGATGAACTAGACAGGGCCGTTGCTGTGAAATTTGCGCTTTGACTGGAAAAGCTTGATGAACTATCTGTTTTGGATTGACTCGAACTGGAAGTAGAAGTAACTAAAGATGATATCATGCTTGTCGAAGCATTTGAAGGTACAAATTGGTTGCTGGAGATTGAAAGACTCGTGGAACTAAAAGAAGTATTTGGATTTGAAAAGGCACTTGAGCTCAAAAAACTTGAACTGCTTGAAGTACTTGAAGAGGCTGAAAAACTTGAAGAGCTACTGAAGCTCGATGTATTGAATAAGCTAGAGGACTTTGTTAACGTGTTTAGGCTGCTGCTTTTTGTTGTCGATGAGCTGGCTGTGCTATTCGTTGCTTGGTTAAAACAAGATGTAGCCGTGCAACTCGATAATGTTGGTTCAGGAACATTAACAAAGTAAATGGTTGAGTCCGTTTCTTTACCGTCTGAACCTGTGGTCTTAGCGTAGCTTGTCAAATAAGTGGTGTTTGTTAATCCCGAATAGGTAACAAAAATTGTTGAATATATAGTAACAATAGGGGTTTCAACATAGTAGATTGTGAAATCATTTTCCACTCCATCCGGACCGCTTGATACCAAGATGGCTGTTGAGTAAGTCCGTGTTGACTGAATATTTGCAGGACTAAAAGAAGTTGAGGATTTGTGAATGATTGGAATGTTAACATAGTACACTGTAGAGTCGGTTTCAAAATTATTAGGGCCAATTAATGTGGTGCGGCTGGTTGAGTAAGTATTTTTGTAAGATCCGTTGTAAAACTTCTCGATTGTAGAAAATATTGTTACCCTTTGCGATGGCACAAAACTCGAAGAAGAAACAGCAGACTGACTGGAATTTGTGAACGGTGTGCTCACATAGTAGATCGTGGAATCAATTTCTTTTCCGTCAGTGCCAGTGGTGTTGAAGTAGCTCGTTGTGTAGGTCACATTCACAGAACCAGAGTACGGTGTGCACCTCGTTGAGTACACCGTGATAATTGGTGTCTCGACGTAATACACAGTTGCTTCCGTTTCCTTACCGTCGATTCCAGTACTTGTTACCACAGTACTTGAATAGGTCGTTGTTGATGGAACAGCTGCTGGTGTCAAAACGGTCGTAGATGTGTGAATGATAGGAGTTTTCACATAGTAAATTGTTGTGTCTGTTTCTCTGCCTTCCGTATCTGTGCTATTTGAAAAACTTGTTGCATAAGTCAAATTAACTAAGCCAGAATAATGGGTGTATACAGTGGACAGAACTTCCATTATTGGAGTTTCCACATAGTAAAGCGTAGAAATAGTTTCTTTACCGTCAACTCCAGTAGTGGTGATAGTTGAGGTTGAGTATGTAAGCGTTGACAAAACATGTGAAGGTTGAATTAAAGTAGTCGTAGTGAAAACTATCGGTGTACTAACATAATAAATTGTTGTATCTGTTTCTTTACCATCAGTCCCGGTTGTTGTAGTATATTCGGTCAGGTAAGTCACGTTAATGGAACCGGAGTATGGAGTATGGATAGTGGACGAGTCGGACACAATTGGTGTACCCACATAGAAAACAGTAACATCAGTCTCTTTGCCATCTGTTCCGGTGCTCGTCGAGACTAATATCGAGTATGTAGTTGTTGAGTTTAGCTTTGGCGATGGAGTAAGAAGTGTAGACGATCTGTAAACAATTGGTGTTGCAACGTAATATATTGTGGTTATAGCAACGTCACTGTTTGAAGCAGTTGAAACAACTGTTGTGCTACTGTATGTGCTTGTTGTTGCCCCACGGTATGGACTGTAACTTGTTGTTGTGGTGTACGACAATGGGATTTCCACAGTTTGTCTTGTAATTACTGAAACCTGACTATTTGCAGTGTTTGTTACAGTTGTCACTGCAATTTCTGTTGTAATCACTGTAATCACTGTGGTTGTGAGGGTTGTAAATGTGTTTATTGTTGTTGGTTTTGGAGTGTAAATAATTTGCTCTTCCACAGTATCGGAAACAACGATAGAGTTGTCAGTGGTAAAGGTAGCATATGTTTCTGTTTCAAGTGTGGAAAGATAGGTGCTTGACCATTCGACAAAAGAAGTGACAATATTGTCGGTACAAACGTACGAAAGATCGGTTTCACCACTGTAAACCCAGCCTGTAAAGTCCGTTCTGTAAGTGGTTTCACCTGGCACCAAGAATTGAAAGCTAAAAGTGGCCAAATGGCTAATATTGATGTACATCACTCTGATTGGATAATATCTTCCTGCTAACAAATTGACTTGCAAGGTTTTTTTGTCCCCGTAGGCAAGGTCGTTAGAAACTGTGTAATCCGAGTATGGTGTTGAAAGATGGCCATTTTGTTGTTGACAACATGGGAAAGCATTATCAGCCCCAAAACTGATCAAAGAGTAATCGTCTGCCCAATTTAATTGGAAAGTGTAGATTCCGCTGACAGTTGCTTTGAAATATCCTGTCCCCACCATCGTGAAGTGATCAGAATCAAACTTAGCACCAGAATAACGAAAATATCCAGGTAACGAGGTGGAGTAAACATTTTGTTGCACGTAGTTGTTTGTGTATGTCAATGTTTCTACATTTTTCCCTTGTCCAAGGTAAGAATAAGTTGAGTATTCACTGACGTAAAAACCAGGGTCTGTGTATTGACTAGAGCGTTGAGGGTAATAATAGAATTTCAAGTCAAACCCACTGTTTAGGCTGTACGTAGTTGGAAATCTACAAGCGGATAGGTAGCCTGAAGATGAGGAAGCACTGACGGCAGATGCTGTTTTTCCAACACACAAAAAAATAAAGATTAACAGCAAGCTTGCCGTTTTGAAATAAGTGGTGCCAAATTTTTGAGTAAGCATTGTTACACCAACTGTCGTTTTAGCGTGCGTGCGTATTCTTGTAGGGGTTTTGAGTTGTTTTTAGATAAACAACAATTTGTATTTAATGATATTTTAAAGTTTAAAGACCGGCTTCAGATTAAAATAATTATTTTTTAAAAAGAGCAAAATAGAATTTATTGCCAGAATAAATATAAATGTATGTATATATATATATATTTGTATGTATCTGTTGTGATTGATTAAAAACGTTATCCATATACAAAACACCTTTTCAAAAAAAAAAATCTCTTCTATTTATTTACCAAATTTTAAAAAACAGTAATGAAAACCTGAATTACAGCGTGTTTTGATTGCTGACTGTCTATTTTTACTTATTTCTTGTGGAAAACACAATTCAATGACACCTGGTTGGAAAATGCTTATTTTGTTCCTTCACTTTTTCCAATTTCAAACATATACAAAAAGTGATCTGCAGAAAAAAAAAAAAAAACAAAAAAAAACGACTAACCATTAATTTCGAATACATTAAGCTACATAAACCCTGCACCTATTTCCATGGATCTCCTATTTTTCCCAAGTTTTTAGTTCATTATCTCCATGAGCCTGCAGTTAAACTTTTTTTGAACTTTTTTTTTTCTGTACTATTTTTACATTGTGTTTGTTTTTGCGCAGATGGGGCGAACAAAAGGGAAAGCTGTTCAAATTATTCTAGAACATATTTTTTTTGATGTGTCGAAAGTTTTTTTGCTTAAAATATTTTATCGGAGAAAAAAAAAATTATTGTTGGTGATCGTTATCATCAGCTAATTTAATCTTTGGTATCGAGTGATTTTTAGTTTTAGTACACTACAGCCTAAAACTTGTACTAGTAGGGCACAAAACAAAAAAAAAAAAATAGTACAAATTTCGAGGACATTCCGCGATTTCTCGATTTGGTTGTCTTTTTGCATTGTTTTTTTTTAACAATGGACTAATTTTGATATCATTATTTTATGTTTTTTTTTATCTCAAAACAAATGTCAAACTCTGCAAGCAAAAACAAAGATAAGTTGTTGTTATAGCGACATAATTGTACTTCTTTTTTTTTTCATTTCTTTCTTTGTCTTTATGCTGTATATTGACTTCCATGAATTCGGTACTGCTGTATCATAATCAATGCTAGTTTTTCTTTCTCGCTTGGTTTTTCTAGTCGGCATGCTATGCTAAATGTTTATCGTCTTTCGATTAAAGTTTTTCAATTACACAGAAGATCATAAACGACATATTTAGATCTCAACAAAGGGGCGCACAGAAAACACACAAGAAAAGTACAAAAAAATTCAAGAGAAAATCAGGTGAAAACATAAAAAAAAAAAAATACAAAAAACATTCCCCAAGAAAAACCGTAACTGGAAAGTACGCCTAGATCTCTCTGTTTTTTCTCTTCTTATTCGCATTTGCCCGAGAATGATCTTAGTTCTGTATTTTTTGCCCAAACCCCAGTGTTGTTAAAGTGTTTTTTAGAAAACATTGTTCCGTTGTGGCAAAATGTGATATTTGCCATAAAACTTCAAAAAGAACTGTGAAAAAAAAGTAATTTTGACTGAGCATATCAACAGCTGCAGTAAGATAAAAAAAAAAATTCTAATACCCAATTCAATCTAGAATATGGGTGTGTCTTGAAACATGATTGCTTTAGCTGCGAGCTTGACAAATCTTATTTTATGCCAATTTTTTTGGAAAACCTAAGTCGCCTTATTTTTTTTTATTTTCAATTATCAAAAACTGTGAGCAATTTTACCAAAGTTGGTCCTAACTATTCAAAAGTAACTTATCATCAAAAATATGACTTAACTTGAGATTTTTACCACCTTTTTAAGATAAAAGTATCCTCATGTTTTCATGCACTGTTCGAGAGAAGAAAAAAAAAATAACGCAAAGCATCAATATTAAGTTATCGTCTAATATTTTAACACATAAAAACATGGCAAATGGAAAATAATACAGCAAATAATAAATTTCTTGTGCAAAAGTTGATCAAATTTATAATCATGGCTATACTTTTTCTTTTAAAAGTTTATAAAAAAATTAACATTGGAAGTGTTTTATTTCAAGGTTTGTTTCTCGTGTATGTTGTTGCACTCAAATATTGCTGGACCATAATGCACAAAATAGTACAACTTATCGACTACTACTGAAAAAAAATAACGGCTAAAAAAAGAGCAAGAAGGTGTAACGTATCATAAGAATTCGAGATGATAAGAAAACACAAAGTGTTTTTCAAATATTATGTGTACCGAACATTTTGTAAAAACATATATTGCGAATTATAAGTGATTGGAGAAAAGAGATTTCTGCTAAACACGTAACATTACAAAATATAAAACCTATGGATAATGAGTGAAAAGCATAGTAGAACAAATGGAAAAATTAAAAAACCAAAGAAAGTGAATCGAAAAGTCACTTGAGGAAAAAAATAGTAAAATCAGATAAGTAAAATGTAACTCAAAACAATATGCAAAACAACAAACGCCGAATTAAATCTTTGAAAAGATACACGCGGTGCACTAGCTTCATACTGGTTTGCTATCGAGGGTGTTGAGTGTGTTGCTTGTTGAGACAAAGGCACGCCATTCGAACGTGTACCAGAGTTTAAGTTTGACGCTGAGTTCGCCAATGTAGTTAAAGTTCCACTGTAGTTCTCATTGGAGCTTTGAGTAACAGAAGAAACCCGGAAGGCTTCACTTGATGGTTTTGTAAGAGGAGAAATAGTAACAAATGTTCTGTTGCTACTACTGCTATCAATACCTTCATTTGTGGCAATAGTGCTTGTTTTCAAATTATCTCCCGAAGCAGCATACCCATCACGATTGCTAGCAGTGGTAACCCTGTTGTCGGTTTCAGGGAAAGAAAAAGTACTGGAAGCAGATGCAATTGATGGACTGCTGGATGGTGCTGATATTGGGAATGTAGTTTGAGAATAAACCCCGGAATTGGACATTAACGGCGTGCCAGTAAATAAATTAGTGTTTTCATCCACACTTGAGTTATCACTGAAATTTGCGTGTGATAAAGACGCAAGTGTTGAATGTGCACTCGATAAAGATTCCATTCTGCTTGAAAAGTCGGTGGAAGCAGTAAAAGTAAGAGTATTCAAATTAGACAAGCTATTAGTACCAATGCTTGACTGGCTTGTAACAGGTGTATTAGTTTCACTTGAAGAGCTGGCGAAGTTCATTGAAAGCGGTGCACTAGTTGAAGATTTTAAACTCGATGATGATATCTGTAACTGACTTGTTTTTGTGTTCACTGAAGTCAAGTCTTCACTTGGCAAAGTCTTTCCTTCCAATTGACTAGAATAGTATTGGCTTGTAGAAAAAGCTTGGGTCGATGATAAAGTTGAGGATGGTGTTTGATTCACTATAGATGACGTCAAGTCTTTTGTAGTCTTTTCTGAATTAAACGAAGAAGCAATATTAGAACTGACCGTTGTTTTGAGAGAAGTGCTGGTATTGAAGTAGCCAGGATTTGAGTAGCCAGAACCCGTGTATGAAAAAGCGAAGCTGCTGCTCGATTGAAAAAAGCTAGAAGTTGAGTTGTTTCCAACAGCACTAGAAGTTGAGTTGTTTCCAACAGTACTAGAAAATATAGTTGAAGGATCGGACGTAGTTGAGTTCTGAGGTGTATGAACATAATATATTGTTGACGCAGTTTGCTTGCCGTTATCCCCTGTAACGCTGAACATCGTAGTAAAATATGTTGATGTAAGGCTGCCAGGATAAGGATTATTTATCACAACACTCACAGAAATGATCGGTGTCGAAACATAGTAAATAGTAGACGTAGCCGCAGCCCCATCTTGGCCAGTGGTGGCAAAAACACTGGTCGAGTATGTCACAGAGCTGTTCCCCGTGTACGGAGTGAACACCGTGGTCGAACCAGCCACAGTCGGCGTTCCGACATAGTAAACACTCGTCTCCGTTTGCTTTCCGTCAGCCCCAGTCGTCGTGACAACACCAGTGGAGAACGTCGAAACGGTGGACTCATTGTAGCCAGTCGTCACAGTGCTGGACTCCGAAATGATCGGTGTCGAAACATAGTAAATGGTAGACGTAGCCGCAGCACCATCTTGGCCAGTGGTGGCAAAAACACTGGTCGAGTATGTCACAGAGCTGTTCCCCGTGTACGGAGTGAACACCGTGGTCGAACCAGCCACAGTCGGCGTTCCGACATAGTAAACACTTAAAATAGTCTCCTTTTGATCAGAACCAATAGTAGTCATGACATGCGAGTATAATGTCGTTGCAACAGAAGCTGAAATAGGCGAGAAAATCGTGGAAGAAGCAAAAATGATAGGAGTCTCTACGTAATACACGGCATCCACAAAGATATGGCCATCGATTCCAGTTGATGTAACATAACTGGTTGAATAGGTTGAAACACTTGAACCAGAATATGGAGTAGCGATGATTGAAGGGCCTGATAAAGATGGAGTTTCAACATAATAAACAACAATCAAACCAACCGTCCCATCCTTTGCGGTTGTAAACGCAGTGGAAGTCTGGTATGTAATATTGAGAGAACCAAAATACGGAGTGAATGCGGTCGAATACACCGTCACAATTGGCGTGTACACGTAGAACACACTCGTGTCAGTCTCCTTCTCGTCCGCTCCGGTCGTCGTGACCACCGTCGTGGAGTACGTTGTGGTGGATGGCACGTCGGCAGGAGTCATGACCGTCGACGACTCAAAGATAATTGGTGTGCTCACATAGTAAATCGTAGAGTCCGTCTCCTTGTCGTCTGTCCCAGTCGTGGTCAGGTAGCCTGTCGAGTACGTCGTGCTCTCAGCACCCGAGTACGGCGTGTACGCGGTCGAATACACCGTCACAATTGGCGTGTACACGTAGAACACACTCGTGTCAGTCTCCTTCTCGTCCGCTCCGGTCGTCGTGACCACCGTCGTGGAGTACGTTGTGGTGGATGGCACGTCGGCAGGAGTCATGACCGTCGACGACTCAAAGATAATTGGTGTGCTCACATAGTAAATCGTAGAGTCCGTCTCCTTGTCGTCTGTCCCAGTCGTGGTCAGGTAGCCTGTCGAGTACGTCGTGCTCGCAGCACCCGAGTACGGCGTGTACGCGGTCGAATACACCGTCACGATTGGCGTGTACACGTAGGACACACTCGTGTCAGTCTCCTTCTCGTCCGCTCCGGTCGTCGCGACCC